>NW_020769761.1:0-13368 GCF_900518735.1 Pseudonaja textilis | reverse complement strand
AGGAGAAGTACTTTGGGATCCTGGGTGCTCTCTGAGCTGGGTGGTTTTCTTGCAGACGTTTCATGACCTAACTAGATAACATCATCAGTGCTCAAGGGAAAGGGGAGGAGGAGAAAGAGAAAAACAACCACGGGGTCCTTGCTGGTCTCTGAGCTGGGTGGTTTTCTTGCAGACGTTTCATGACCCAAGTAGGGAACATCAGCAGTGCTAGAAGGGAGGGAGGTTTGTGAGAAGAGGAGGAAGAGGAGGAGAGAGAAGAGGAGGAGGAGGGAGAAGAGAAGGAGACTGCAGCTGTGAGAGATCCTTGGTGCCTTTTGAGCTTGGCTGTTTGCTTGCAAGATATTTCATGACCCAACTAGGGAATATCATCAGTGCTAGAGATGGAGGGAGGGTTGAAGAGGAGGATAAGGAGGAGGAAGTGTAGGAAGAGGCGGAAGAGGACTGGGACATCGGGACACCGAGGTCCTCGGTTGTTTTCTTGCAGATGTTTCATGATCCAATTAAGGAAAGCTAGGGATTTGCTCTCTGTAACGAGTTGTTTTGCCCTGTTTAAGGAACTGCCAAGAAAAAACTAACACCCCCCCAACCACACTGACAAGACAAGCCCCACTCCCTTCTAACCCTGATCCTTTTATCTGCTTGGGTCATGAAACACATCAGTCATCTCACCTGCTCTGGGCTCTGGGAAACACAGAAGCCTGGCACGGATTCCAGCTTATCCAGTGTGCCTCCAGTATGGCCCAGTCCCCGGCCACTGATCATGGGCACCTGCTCAGGAGAAAAAAATCACCAAGGATAAACTGTGTTAGAAATTCTGTTTATATAGAGCACCACAGAACAAACGAAAAGTACGCACAGTCACCATGTGCTTTACTGCTTAACTACTTTTAATCGTAGCCAGAAACAGGAAACTCTACTTAGAACAGAAGAGCATAGAGTACTGTTATACCATAGATCCAAACTTGCAAACACTGCCATCTATTTGCTGAATACTACTGCAGCTGTTGCATAAAAATGCATTACAACAAATTGTGTGGTGGAGGAGGCAAAAAGGCCTCTAAGGCCGGCTCAGAAGCAGAAGAAGGAGCATCGTGCCTCGTTCCTGGGCAGAGGAAGCCCTCCCACCCAAGTCTCTGTGTGATCCAGTTGCTTACTTTCATTTTGTGCATTGGAGAAACACAAAGAGAGAGGTTCGCAATCTAGTGCTTGACCCAAATCCTAAATATCAGATTTTAAGAAAATTCTACCCATTCCCAATTCTGCAGCATTGATGTCCCTTCTTGGGGTTTTCTCATTTCAGATTCTGTCCAGGAGAGGACGCTCAAACTTTACAGCAGTGCTCGATAACCTTGGTAGCTTGAAGATGGGTGGACTTCAACTCCCAGAATTCCCAGGCAGCATCTTATAAGAAGGCTGGACTTCAATTTCCATAATTCCCCAACCAGCAGGCGTGAAGATGGGTGGACTTCCACTCCCAGCCAGCCAACCTTTCAATCTCAACCTCAGCCACTTTAAGATGTCCACAGAGGAATTCTGGGAGTTGAAGTCCATTCATCTTAAAGTGGCCAAGATTGACAAGCACAGATCTGGACGCTGACACACAACGCCAGATTCTTGGCTTCTAGGTCTCCAGAGTCCATCTCAGCACCTGCTGGGCTCAACATCTCTACCATACTTTATGTTGTAGCTGTCAATCCTGACTCTGGCCAGTTTCAGAATTAGAATGCTTGATTGGCCAAGTGTGATTGGACACACACGAGGAATTTGTCTTTGATGCAGAAGCTCTCAGTGTACATAAAAGCTACAAGTGACAAATAGGATATAGAATAGAATAGAATAGAATAGAATAGAATAGAATAGAATAGAATAGAATAGAATAGAATAGAATAGAATAGAAATAAAACTAGAATAGGATAATAGACTAGAATAAGGAAAGAATAGAATAGAGAATAGAAATAATACTAGAATAAAATAGAAGAATAGAATAGAATAAGGAAAGAATAGAATAGAATAGAATAGAATAGAATAGAAATAAAACTAGAATAGGATAATAGACTAGAATAAGGAAAGAATAGAATAGAGAATAGAATAGAATAGAAATAATACTAGAATAGAAGAATAGAATAGAATAGAATAGAAGAATAGAATAGAATAGAATAGAATAGAATAAGGAAAGAATAGAATAGAATAGAATAGAATAGAATAGAATAGAATAGAATTCTTGATTGGCCAAGTGTGATTGGACACACAAGAATTTGTCTTGGTGCAAATACTCCCAGTGGACAGAAAAAGAAAAGAGACATTCGTCAAGAATCATCAGGGACAACACTTAATGATAGTCACAGGGTTATAGAATCATAGGGCATACAGTATATAGAATATAGTCACAGGGTGCAATAAGCAATCAAATCATACTAGGAAATAGTCAATATAAATCATAAGGATACAAGCCACAAAAGTTACAGTCATGCAGTCACAAGTGGGAGGGGATGGGAGTGATGAGAAGATTAATAGTAATAGTAGTGCAGACTTGGTAAATAGTTGGATAGTGTGGAGGGAATTACTTGATGGCATTTGGGGAAAAACTCCCCTTGTGTCTAGTTGTTCTGGTGTGCAGGGCTCTATAGCGTCATTTTGAGGGAAGGAGTTGAAACAGTTTATGTCCAGGATGTGAGGGGTCTGTAGATATTTTCACAGCCCTCTTTTGGACTCCTGCAGGATGCAGGTCCTCCATGGAAGGCAGGTTGGAAGTAATTGTCATGATCATAATCCTCATTTAAAATGCATTCGTCTTAAATCATAAGAAACAACACTTAGTGATAGCCGTAGGATACTAAATAAGCAATCCTACTAAGAAAGTAAATAAAACAATATAAATTGTTTATATTGTTGTATTTAGTTTCCTAGTTTGATAGCTTATTTAGTATCCTATGACTATCACTAAGTGATAGTCTAATCTTATTTAGAATTATTTAGGATAAATGTATTTTAAATGAGGACTATGATCATGATTTAATCACTTGTAGCTTTTGTGTACACTGAGAGCTTCCGCACCAAAGAAGGTGCAGAATTTAGTATCTTTCTAATTTAGTGTCCTACGACTATCACCAAATGTTGTATCTTATGACTTGGTTGCTTGTATCTTTACGATTTATATTGTAAGTAGAAAAGGAGATCGATAGTAGGAAAAATTAGAAGAAATCAAGGGAACCTGGATTTGCCCACATTCAGACATTAAGAGAACCAGGATTCACGACCGGCTGGCATCAAAATGGCATCTGGCCGTCTTGACGCACCTTGCAGCCACAGGCGGCCAACGCGGGAGCCAGGGGCAGGCTGACTTTGTCCCCTACGCCCCCCGTAGAGTGCTTGTCCACCAGCAGCCCTCGCCACTCTGCCGGCCAGTCCAGGGTGGTCCCCGAGGCAGCGATTTCCCGGGTCAGCACCATCGTCTCGGAGGGCTCCATGCCTCTCAAATGGATGGCCATCAGCATGGCGCCTGGAAGGAGAGAGGAGAGGGATCCTGGCTGGGCGAAAAAAGGGGGCTAAGGGAAGCTAGGAGAGGCCTTTGGGCTGCAAACCATGATGGCTAAGTCGTGGTTTAACTGTGACTTAAGTTAACCCAGCCCACAAAATGTGAGAGCATTGTCTGCAAAAATTAAACTCCAATGGCTTTGGACTTCTGAACGAAGGAAATGGGAGTGGAGTTCATTAAAAGATGTATCGGTCGACGCAGGATGACTGTAACCAATCGTGGCACCAGTTTATTGATAAGGATATGTCTGTAAATCGATTCTTAGTTTTTGCTTTTTATTTTCTCGGTCTCCTTCCCACTCTGAATAGTTTTGTGCGTGCTTTTTCCTAGTGTGCACTAAATTTAATTAATATTAATTTAATTTTAATTAATTATTTCATACACATTTCGTTCTTTAATCAAAAACATTTCATTCTTTCGTTAAAATGGTCTAATTTAAAAATCTTTCATTCTTTCCTTTAAATATTTAATTATTCGATCATTTCATTTGTTCATGCAATTTGAAAATGTTTAAGGGCATCCTTTGAAAACATTCAGTGGCTTAGTTTGAAAATTCATTCTTTCATTGAAAGCATTTTAGTGTTTCGTTTAAAAATATTTGACATTCTATCATAAAAAGTTTTAATCATTTGATTTCAGGTCTTTTAATCCTTTCTTTTAAAATATTCAATTGCTTCATTTCAAAATATTTAACTCTTTCAATTGAATTGTTTAATTCATTTTATTAAATTATTAATATTTTATTTTATTAAATTATTTAATTTTAAAAATATTGAACCTTGGCGGGAAAAAAAGAGAAGCCCTCATTGGCAAACCACAGTTGTGTTATAATTTTTTTTAAAATTGTTTGATTTAATTCTTTTAAATCCTTCCTTCTAAAATATTCAATTATTCCATTTCAAAATATTTAACTCTTTCAATTGAATTTTTTAATTTAATTTTAAAAATATTTCATTTGCAAAAAAAAAAGAGAGAGAGAGAGAGAAGGCCTCATTTACAAGCCATCCTTGTGTTGGGTCCAAGGGGTCAATGGCCAAAGAATTTGAGCCCCAGGGCAGCTCCTCCCGGTCCCCATGCCAGCCCTTCCCCAACTCCGTCCCACCGCCTCTGCCAGGCTCACCGATCTGCCCCTCCCGGGACCTGTCGCTACCGAGAGTTTGCACGAAGTAGCGGATTTCCTCCTGTCGAAGTGTCTCACCGTCCCGTTTCTTCCGAATAATTTCCGGGATGCTGATTTGACCTCCTTCCTCAGGGGCCATGGGGCTGGACCCTGCCAAGGAAAAGCAGGGGCCACGGTAAAGATGGGGAGCGGGCAACGATTTGGCAGGAAAAGGGCCAGGGGTGGGATTCAAATTTTTTAACAACTGGTTCCGTGGGTGTGGCTTAGTTGGTGGGCGTGGCTTGGCAGTAATGTGACTGGCTGGGTGTGGCCAACTCAACATCACTCACATCGAGGCACGCATCTCTTCGCCTGGCCTCTCATAACTGAGGGGATGCTGCAACAGTCGTAAGTATGAAAAAGGGTCATAAGTCACTTTTTTCAGTGCCATTGTGACTTTGAATGGTCCCTCCACACAAGCAAAGGACCAGCAAAGGAGGGGAAAAAAACTCCAGAGAAGTTCCTGAGACAGGAAGTCTAGTCCTGCCAAGAATGTAATAGGGTTAACGGAGCGGCTGTTTCTGTAAGCGACACCAGAATGTTTCCTTCCTGCCTTCCTTACAGGATTAGGCCAGTAATTTCTTCTAACAACCGGGTCTCCAAACTGCCTATCATGTTAACAACCGGTTCTAGCAAACAGGTGCAAACTGGTACAATCCCATCCCTTGAAAAGGGCTCTTCTCCTCCTTGCCCCCCCCTCTAGAAAGGGTCATGATCCCCCACACACTTAGCAGAGGGGAAACTGCACTCTGCACATGGACAGAGCAGCTGCGGCCAAGCCACCCTAAAGGATCTTTGTGATGACCCAGGACAAGGCACGAAAGCCACACAGCCAGCTGAGAGTTCAAACTCCCTTTTGATGCTCCAAATTTTGCCTCAAAAGCTCCCACGCTCTTGGCAAATCCCAGAGGTGTGTGTGTGTGTGTGCGCGCGTGTGTGTGTGTGCTGCGCCCAGTCCAGCAAAACAAAGGAATGGGGAAATGAGTCCACGAAACAAGGAACAAAGTACTGAGTCCACAATGTCAGGAAGAAGCAAGCAATCCTGCCAACTCCAAATGTCTGTACCGGCACACCAAAGTCTACCCATTCAGCGTTTGTTCCCGACAAACGCCCCTCCCCACAGCGTCTGCTTAAATCTCAGCCCTCAAGTGTGCCTTGTGAAGGGGGGGGCTGGGTGCTCTCCTCCCGAGTAGTTGGGTCAGCATTGTTCCCACCTTCTCTCCACCCTCCATGCTCAGGGATCAGGAGGGGGCGGTCCTTGCTCATCGCCTGAGCTCTGTCACTCCTCCTATCCACTGCTCTCTCTCTCTCTGTCTCTCTGTCTCTCTGTCTCTCTCTCTCTCTCTCTCTCTCTCTCTCTCTCATCCTGCCCCCGTTCTTCCCTGCTGTTCCAATCGCCCCCTCGATCTGCCTCCGTTCCAGCCCCAGCTCATCCTCCCCCCGCAGATTCAGGCACTGATGGGGGCAGGACAGATCTTATTCCATCTCCCCCTGGGTGCCTTGGCTTAAATTGGCCAAGACTCCTCCTTCCCCTGAATATGCAAATGGTCATGTCCCCACCCCACATCCCAATTTGCTAATTATGCATCCTCTCCTTGAAAATTGAGTTGGGGGGGGGAATTACCTGGATGGCTCGGATCTCTTGGGGAAGACATCACCTGTGGAAGGAAGAACAATGCAATCGGTGCGATTCTGCTAACACAAACACCGCGGGTGTTAGTAGCCTTCGATAAGGCTTCTAAGCGTGAATTAGTAATATTCCTTGGTGCTGGGACCAGCTCAGTCCCGATGAGTTTCACAGGCTGGAGACAAAAGAGGGAGAGAGGGAGGGAGGAAAAAAGAAAGAAGGAAAGAAAGAACAAAGAAAGAACAAAAGAGAGAGAGAGAGAGAGAGAGAGAGAGATCTTTTTTCACAGGCTTCAAAGTTTCCAGCCCAGTTTCTTTTTCCTTGTCTTGAAGTCACTCCAGCAAGAGGTCTGGTCTGGTTTGCTATTGCATTTTCTGGCAAGGGCAGGGAAGGAAGCGGTTAGTCATTGTCCCCTTCTGAGAAGAAGCCGGTTTCGCTGAATTTCTCAGCTTGTGCCTTAGAGACCTCTTAGGAATGGGGTGAGGTCAATACTGGTTAGTTTGAGGTTAAAGTTTTGGGAGTTAGAGGATGTAACAACAGAGTCAGGTAGTGCATTCCAGGCATGGACCACTCGGTTGCTGAAGTCCTATTGTCTGCAATCAAGTTTGGAGGGGTTTACGTTGAGGTTGTATCTGTTGTGTGCTCTTCTATTGTTGCGGTTGAAGCTGAAGTAGTCATTGACTGGTAGGACATTGTAACACACACACACACACACATATATATATATTCTTAAGTTTTCGTGGGTACTTACATGTATGGTATTCAGCTTTGTTCGGGTATTTTCCCACGTCATTGTAGTTGTGCTTTTAAAGTTGTAGCAACGTTTTGGCAGAATCTCATCTGCCATCATCAGGTTTCTGTATTGTGTTCGTCTGTGAGCCTGATGATGGCAGATGAGATTCTGCCGAAACGTTGCTACAACTTTAAAAGCACAACTACAATGACGTGAGAAAATACCCGAACAAAGCCGAATACCATACATGTAAGTACCCACGAAAACTTAAGAAAACACACACACACACACACACACACACACACACACACACATATACATATATACATAGATATAAAACATACATATTTTATGGACAGTGCATTGACTGGGCCAAGTCTTTTTTAAACAACAGTAACAATAATAATACAAATACGGATGTATAATTCTAATCTTCCAACTTGCTAGTCTTTTTTCATAATCCATTTTTCATTTTCCCCTGAATTCATTTAAACATAAATAACATTTCTTTGCGCCCTGTATTTGTTATCCCTAAATACTATTATTTAATATTTTTGAAAGAATTACTCATTATTCTACCATAACTTCAATATTCCAAATGTGTAGGTTACTAATAACACCAAATATTAACAATATTTAATCAATCCCAGGACGGTATCTCAAAATATCACCCAATTTTAAGTTCACAATATACTTTAACACGCTATTAATATTAATAATACAGCTATATCCATTTATCTATATCCATTTATCTATATCCATCTATCCATCCAACTATCCATCCATTCATTCATCTATCCATCTCTATCTCTATTTCTATCTCTATCTCTATCGATCTATCTGTCTATCTAATGTCTCTATATCTATCTATCTATCTATCTATCTATCTATCTATCTACAGTATATATCTATATCTATCTATCTATCTATCTATCTATCTATCTATCTATCTATCTATTATCTATCTATCTATCTATCTATCTATCTATCTATCTATCTATCTATCTCCATCCCTCCATCCCTCTCTCTTTCTCTCTCTCTCTCTGTCTATGTTATTCCACTAATATGTACAATATGTATTTCTTACTCCGAATTTATTTCCCTTTTATGTTTTATAACGCATCTTTTACATTTATACAATACTATAATATTTCCTATTCTTTATTTATCTTTATATCTAGTATTTAACCATTGGTTCCATGCATTCCAAATCATAGAGTATTCAGTTTATCCTCTATCTATCTTTTATTTCCATTCTCAGTCTATCCATCTCGGCACAGTCTTAATATTTTCTTGATCACATTTTTTCTCAGATGGTATATATAAGCACCCGTTTTTTTTCAGTTTGGCACATAAACAATTCTGTTATTAAGCGTAGCTTTAAGATAGTCCAAAGCTTCCCTGAAGCTCCCGCCCAGATTAGGTCGGCCACACCTGGGAGAACTCACCTGTCAGCTCCGAGGGCCTCCCTGGGGTGGAAGGGCCAGCAAGACGCCTGTCTGGTAGCCCCACCAGACACTTCAAGGGGCAGAGGAAGAGGAGGAGGTGAGGGTGACCTTGGCAGAGGCCGAGGAAGAAATCCAGCAGGCACGGGAGCAGGAGGAGAGAAGGGGAGTGGCCAAAACCCAGCTCTGCTTGGAGCAAAGTAGAAACGAAAGTTTGCCGGGAGGGTTTTTTTTCCCAGAGGCCAAGATTGTGACTGTGCTTCTCTAGCAGGAAAAAAAAAATCAGGGTGGGTGTTTTTGGGCCAACCACTTCCTTGCCAGCCTCTCCTCTCCGTGCCAGCTGGAGCAAGCGATTGCCCAGGGCCTCTAGCAAGAACAGTTGGACATGTTGCAATGGGGTTCCTGTGAGACCTTGGTTAATCTTTGACGTATTGGAGTCACAAACGTGTGGGAAGTTAAAACAAAAAACACTTAGAAAAAACCACCATGGTTTTTTTTTTTCACCCATTACAGTCCTGCTAGCATCTCAGGGGTTCAGACAGCACGGAAGCTCCCAGAGCAACTTGGCGTTGAGGGATCTGGATTGGGCTAATAAACATTCTTGTTATTCTTGTTGTTATTAGTGTTGTTATTAGTGTTGTAAGTATTGCTGTTATTGTTGTTATTATTACCATTATTGTTGTTGTTGTACATTGCAAATGAGATAACCATGCTGGGTTTCGTATCACAAATCACCAGTCAAACCCTTCCCAAGAGTTTAGGACCACGTGATGTATCGGCGGATTATGCGAGCGGATCCCAGTGAGGTGGCCTTCTGCAGCTGACTATTACTATTACTACTACTACTATTATTATTATGATTATTATTATTAAATCTTTGGTGAGATTCACAGCCTTTGGGGCTGGTTGGTAGCTCAACAGCTCAAGTCCTAACTATTATTATTATTATTATTATTATTATTATTATTATTATTATTATTATATCTTTGTTGATGTTATTTAAAAGGGGAAAGTTATTTTTAATCCCCTGAGGGATTAAATTGGCTTCCTACCAGGAGGTCCTTGTCATTCTGTCCTACCACGCAGGGTCGGTGGGGCAGCCCCCAGCCCTGGGTTAGAGGAGAGGAGATGCTGTGACTTTAAATACAGATTGACAGAGTCGGAAGGGACCTTGTAGGTCATCTAGTCCAACCCCCCACCCAAGCAGGAGACCCTACGCCATTTCTGACAGATGGCAGTCCAATCTCTTCTTGAAAGCTTCTAGTGATGATGCTCCCACAACTTCTGCATAACAGAATAATAACAGAATAAGAGAGTCGGAAGGGACCATGTAGGTCAACTAGTCCAACCCCCCGCCCAAGCAGGAGACCCTACGCCATTTCTGACAGATGGCAGTCCAATCTCTTCTTGAAAGCTTCTAGTGATGATGCTCCCACAACTTCTGAATAACAGAATAATAACAGAATAGGAGAGGTTGGAAGGGACCATGTAGGTCATCTAGTCCAACCCCCCACCCAAGCAGGAGACCCTACACCATTTGTGACCGAGGGCTGTCCAGTCTCTACTTGAAAGTAATGAAACTCCCATGACTTCTGAAGGCAACTTCTGTTCCATGAGTTGATTGTTCTCACTCTCAGAAAGTTTCTCCTTATTTCCAGGTTGAATCTCTCCTTGTTCAGTTTCCATCCATTGTTCCTTGTCTGGCCTTCGGGTGCCTTGGAGAATAGCTTGACCCCCTTCCTCCTCTCTGGGGCAGCCCCTCAAATGCCAGGGAGCCTACCCCGCCTTGCCCTTGGCTTCCAGGCCTTTAAAAAGCCATAAAGGACATTGGACCAGTGAGGCCACTGACCTTAAGCCCCACCGAGTTTTCCCATGTCCTGAAGTGACCCCTGTTTGAGTAACTTCCAAGCCTTCAATGATCAGCCAGGTTCTGAGAAACTCACACCTTAGTTGACATTTTAGTTTGTTTTTTAAATATGTTCTCGTTTTAAGATGTTAAAAAAAATTTTTTTTTATGATACAGATAGTCCTCAACTCACAACAATTCATTTAGCGACTGTTCCAAGTTTCAACAGCACTGGAAAAAGTGACTGATGACCGTTTTTTTCACACTTTTTGTAGAAACTCCTTGGCCACGTGATCAAAATCCAGGAACTGGATCACTGACTCGTGTTTATGACGGCCCGCCGTGTCCCGGGGTCACGTGATTTCCTCTTTTGCGGCTGTGATGACCCAAAGGGGCGTGGCACGAAGGCAACCCAGTCAGATAATTAGTGGGAGTCCCTTTATTTGCTCCAACTTTGCCCCAAATGTCCTGGTTACCTTCAGGGCTGGAGAAAAACGCTCCCAGGAACAGCCTTGGGCTGCAGGGAATCGAGTCCAGCAAGGGGGAAGAGCCGCAACTGAGACGACGGTCAGATAAAAGAATCCCGAGTCTGGGCTAGAACCATAATCCAAAAAAGCACCTCAGACCAGACCTGCCGACTTCCCAGGAAGATTCAAGGGCCGAGGACGGAAGCGCATTGCCCTGCCCTGATATTATAACCTTATACGGCGATACAAAAGTAGTGCAGGGAATTCTTGGCCTACAACTGCTCACTTAGGGACCCTTTGAAGTTACGACGGCATTGTCAAAAGAGACTTGCGACCGTTTTTCAACCAAACGTGGCAGCACCTCCGTGGTCAGGTGATCAAAATCCAGACGTTTGGCAACGGATTCATATTTAGGACGGGGTTTTTTCACGTGATCCCCCTTTGCGACCTTTCGACAAGCCAAAGCCAATGGGGAAGTCAGATTTGCTTACTGACCTGTGACCAACCTAACAACGGCGGGCAATTCCCTTAACAGCCGTGGCAAAGGGAGGTCGTAAAATGAGGCAAAGCTCGCTTCGTAACTGCCTCGCCGAGCAACACCAATGTTGGGCTCGATGGCAGTCACTAATTGAGGATTATCTGGATTATAACCTTTAACTAAAAGTAGGGTGAACCCAGTGGCGGGATTCAATTTTTTTTTTACTACCGGTTCTGTGGGCGTGATGTGGCGGGTGTGGCTTGGTGGGTGTGGCGGGGGAAGGATATACTGCAAAACCCCATTCCCTCCCCACCCCACTAACCTGCTTTCCAGCAGATAACAGATAATCAGAGTTGAAAGGGACCTTGTAGGTCATCTAGTCCAACCCCCCACCCAAGCAGGAGATCCTGCACTATTTGTGACAAATGGTAGTCCAGTCTCTTCTTGAAAGCCTCCATTGATGAAGCTCCCACAACTTCTGAGGGCAACTTCTGTTCCATGGGTTGATTGTTCTCCCTGTCAGAAAGTTTCTCCTTATTTCCAGGTTGAATCTCTTCCTTGTTCAGTTTCCATCCTTTGTTCCTTCTCTGGCCTTTGGGTGCCTTAGAAAATAGCTTGACCCCTTCCTCCTCCTCTCTGGGGCAGCCCCTCAAGTATTGGAAGGCTGCTCTCCTGTCTCCCCTGGTCCTTCTCTTCCCTAGACTAGCCAGGCCCAGTTCCTACAACCATCCATCGTATGTTTTAGTCTCCAGTCCACTAATCATCCTGGTTGCTCTTCTCTGCACTTTTTCTAGAGTCTCAATCTCTATTTAACAGTGTGGTGACCAAAACTAGATGCAGTACTCTAGGTGTGGCCTTACTAAGGCTTTATAGAGTGGTATTAGTACCTCCCTTGATCTTGATTGTATCCTTCTGTTAATGCAACTTAGGATTGCATTGGCTTTTTTGGCTGCTGCTGCACACGGCTGGCTCCTGTTTAGCTGGTTGTCCACTAAGACTCCAAGATCCCTCTCCCAGTTTTTGCTATTGAGCCTGGATTCACCCAGTCTATATGTGTCCTGTTGGTTTTCCTTGCCTAAGTGTAGGACTTTACTTTTCTCTACGCTGAATTTCATTTTGTGAGATACAGCCCAGTCCTCTAGTCTGTCAAGATCCATCTGGATCTTGAGTTGATCTTCTTGGGTGTTGGCTATTCCTGCCAGCTTAGCATCACCTGCAAATTTGGTAAGTTCCCCTTCTATTCCCACCTCTGTTCTCCTGTGCAGGGCAACCAAAGAAGACCCAGCAAATCAGTTGGGACTCAATGGGAGGAAGAGAATAGATGGGATTGGCGGGACCAGTCAGAGGCGGAAATGGCCGGTTCTCTGAACGACTCAAAATTTCCGCTACCGGTTCTCTAGAACGGGTCAGAACTGGCTGAATACCCACCTCTGGGTGAGCCTGTGTGACTTTACTTTCCTAACCTGGCCTACTTTGAAGGGCTGACAGTCTGCGCTGTGGCAGAAGTTGAGCACAATTTTAGCAGGGGAAACGGTGCAACGCGGAGCCGTTTTGCAAACCAACAACAAACATATCTCCAAAAGTGAAGATGCCCAACTGGAGGTTTGTTCTATTTATTTATTTGATTGATTGGTTGATTGATTGATTGATTGGTCACCTGTCTTGCCAGTTCCAGGCAGCTTACCACGATGGAAGCGTGTAAGGCAGGACGGAAGTCAAAAAACAGAGCCACAAAATAAGCCGTGGAAAAGAACATGGCGATCGATAATAATACATTGATATGACAATCAGGAAAAGATGGACAGATGGAAAGCAGAGAATGGCAGGGGGGGTGGGAATCGGGGGGGGCAGAGAGGGGGGCTCTGCCATCAATTCAGAACCCCCCCCCTCGAGTATGGAACTGCCCCATTGGCACCTCGGGCCAACTGGCAGAATCAGGTCTTCAGGCTCCAAGGGAAGGAGGGTGAGAGGGAGCAGATATTATCCGAGAGCAGGGCGTCTCCAAACTCCAAACCACTTTAAGACTTGTGGACTTCAACTCCCAGAATCCCCCAGCCAGGCAAATCTCCAAATTTGGC
>NW_020769759.1:8382-67471 GCF_900518735.1 Pseudonaja textilis | reverse complement strand
AGTGACAAATCGGTACCCGCTTCACCTCATCCCTGAACTGATTGAGCAGCTTTGTCAAGCTAAGATCTTTTCGAAGTTGGACTTGCGTGGGGCCTACAATCTGGTTCACATTCAGGCAGGGGACAAATGGAAAATGGTTTTCTGGATGAGGTACGGGCATTTTGTGTATACTGTGATGTCTTTTGGATTAACCAATGCCCCAGCTGTGTTCATGCATTTCATGCACAATGTTTTCTGTGATTTGTTGGATCAAATCATGGTCATTTATTTAGATGACATTTTTATTTACTCAGACTCCCTGCAGGAATATTGGCAACATGGACAGCTGGTGTTGCAACATTTGCGTGATAACCACCTGTTTGCTAAACGTGAAAAGTGTCAGTTTGCACAAACCATGATTGACTTCTTGGGAAATTGTATTTCATCTGCCGGGGTGGAAATGGAAAAAATACAGGTTATTTTCCTGGAGTTTTTGATTAGTTATCTTGGTTTGCTTCAGAACGCTTATCAATGCAGGTTTTTTTGGTTTTCTTTTTGCCTCATTATTTGCCTTTGTGACTTTAAACTGCGCCTAATAAAACAGTGAAGTTAAGTTGAAGGCCTTACTGGACTTTAAAGTATGTTTTAGGTTTGGGGTTATTTTGAGAGACTACGGGTCATCACAATAACTATGTTTTTACTTATACCTATTATATTGTAAGCAGTTGACAAACCAAATAAAATAAATAAACATGGCACAACATGAGAAAGTAAACCCATGAGGATATCTACAGTCTGCATTTAAAAGACAAATTTTGAAGTCAACGAAGTCCACATTTTGGACAGAGAAGACTGCTGGTTTGAAAGAGGGATCAAAGAGGCCCTATGCCAAAATTGATCAGCTCTCTCTCAACAGAGGGGGAGAGATACCACATCATCTATCTCCAGTCTACTACACAGTCCTTTAAAGCCAGTACTTTTATACCTGATCATCCTTTATTTTGCATTAGCAAATGTTATCTGCCACGTTGATTGAATGAAATGCTTCTGCCTCCTCGGATCAAATTTTCGACCATCTTTGAGTTGGGAGGCATGCAAGGCCCTCAGACCATATGCCACAGCATAGACTGCATTGTAGATGCTGTAACTAAGTCCACCCATGGTGGCCTCAAAGACAGAATTAGGAAGAGTGTCCAGCTTCTCTTCTCCGGTGCAGATCCTTTCAGCATTCTCATTTGAAAGATCACTAGAAAATGAGCATTCAAATACATCTTTCCAGAAATCCCTAATAAACCCATTGTCTTTTTCAAAAATTGGGTTTTTTGTCTGCATAAATTGTTGGAATCCTATTAGCTCTTTTGAATGAAGTGCAAAGGAAATTGCACCATGGAGAAAATCAATGGGCAATGGTCTTTGCATTAGAATAGAGGTGAATTACATTTGAGCTGGCATGATCCAAACTTTGGCTTTTCTCTTCTTTGGAATATAATCAGAATCTAAACCAGCGAGTATTATCCTCAGTGGCACTATGCTTGAAGTTTCAGCATTCAAGATCAGAGCAATGACTGTATTTATCTGCTTCTTCCATCATTTCAGCAGCTTCATTACCATACATCATTTGGGGAATACATTCTGTAAAGTCAAAGCAGATTCCTCTCTCTTAAAACATGGAAAGACTCTTTTGAATGAACCTCTCTCTATCTTCCTCTAACCGATAAATCATTCCAACCCAGATCCATCCAAAATGCAACAGTAAGTACCAGATTTCTTTAAATTGGTGGATCTCGTCGGGGAACATCCATTTTACAAAAAGTGCTGAATTGTCATTATATGTCAAGGGTGGTGATCCAAATGTGATCTAAGTGGGGAAAAGACAGAAGAACCAGAGTTTTTTAAAAAAATATATATATAAAGGAATCATGCATATATCTTTATGTACTAACTGGGCCTGAGTGGGTGTTCCAGGCAAGTTCCTAAAAATGAAATTTTTACCAAATAATGTCTGCAAATTTAGTACTGCTCATCAAGCAAAAAGTAGAATCCTTTCTTCGTAATCTTCATATCTACTAACTTCCTCATCATTAAATAATGCATATTTTTTGCTTTCAGAATGCTTTTCATAGGAGTGATTATCAGGACTCAACATTTGAAAATAATACACTTGTGGACTTTCCATCTTGCTCTATATTTTACTCACCTGGGGAAATGTATAGTTGCACAGAGTGGTTGCCATATTGAGACAGGTTTTAGTCTGGGGTCCTCCAATGATGGCCACCACATTTCTCTGGTCATTACATTTGTAATTTGGGATAAATTTATCATTTGTAGATAGAAATTCCATTGCTAAAAGGTAAGTTGTATAATCCTCAAGATAGTTGGTAGCGATGTGGAAACCGAGGCTAACATTGGACAAAATCCCAGAATTTTCATTGATGTCCTTTACAGCAAACGCCAGAGCCAAAGTGTGTTGGTAATTTTGGGTGAGGAACCTTCAGTGAGAATTATAAACTGAATGAATATACTTCTGCTTTAGATTTGGACAGTAAATATTTTAAATATATGTATGTGTGTATATACATATATACACACAGATATTTAAAATATCTACCATCTGAAGATATCTACTGTCTGTCATACAGACACATATATACAATACATACATAGTTAGTATGTGCATATATGTGTGTTTGTACATGCATACATATATACTTAGACCCAAAAACAAATATCTGGAAAACGATAATTTGATTATATGATAGGGAATCATAGATAGGGTGGAGCAGTAGGCTAAAATCGAACCGAGAAAGCATTTGTACCCTGCTTTCTTCTGTATTTAAGATTCTTCTTCTGTACCTAATATTTTAAATTCATGATAAAATATCTCTTCCAGAATGAATTTGGATGCTAAGGTAGTACTTGATTTCAGTTTTGTCTATATTTTGCCCAATTTTTTCTAAGAGCAGGAAGTCAGTTCCATTTTTCCACCACAGAATTGTAAAAACTAGGACTTCCAGTTGTAAGGCTTCGGTTGTGGCAGGAATCCACTTCTCTGCAGGTCCCTGCTGTGCTCGCCACTGAGGTACCCCCGATCCAACTGTCTTTGGGGGTTGTCGCTACCCCAAAGGGGTAGCGGGAGACAGAGGAGATACAGGCAGGGGTCTGGGGATATCGCACCCCCTTTCCCCAGCCGGCTAGACTCCTTTTTCCTGAGGTGGTGGAGCGGCTGTCAGAAATGGCAGCCACAAAGAAATCTTCAACCGGATAAGACTGTGCAGGAGGAAGAGCCAGAAGGAGAAGTTTTCTTGGCTGAACCGGGACATTAAGTTACTTTTAAAACACCCTGGAAACCTGACTTTCAGATTGATACATTTGTTTCCAAAAGAAGTTGTTACAGCAGCGAAAGTGCTGAAGGAAAATTCACTCCCCTTCCTTACGGTAAAGCAAATGAGCACAGAAAAACCTGCTTTTTAAAGGTAAAAATAAGCTCTTTGTTACAAGTGGGAAGGAGAGGACTAAAAAAAAATCTTTAAAAATTTGTTGGAGGAGATGCCTTGAAGATTATAAGACCATCAATTAACTGTAGTACGGCTTTCAAAATATAATTGGGATTTTGCCCCTTGAGGAAAAATTGTAAAGAGAAGAAGAGGAAATAATTTTTGTTTGTTTGGATTGTTTGATAAGTTTGACATTTGGAAATTACTTTAAGATTGAAAACATCTGGGTTGTTTTTAAAAATTTACAATGGCACTATCTGTGGATGAACTAAAAATGTAATATGAAAAATTAAAAGAAAGAGAGCAAAATGGCAAGGATTCCTTGGGAGCTGTCTTCTACTTTTTAGAAATGGCGATTTCTACGTACCAGCAAATACTTGAGGAAGAAGGAGAAGGAGAAGAAGAAGGAGAAAAGGAAGAAGCCATCTTTAATGGACTTAAAAGCTCAATTCAGAAAGAAAAGGGGAAGAGAGGAAGGAAAAATGAGAATTTAAGATTTAATAAAACAACCAAGAAAAAGAAAAATAGGGTGAAAAAAGGTACAATGTTAGAAAGCAATTGAAAAGAGAATTACAATAGAGAGGGAAAGTTAAAAATGGGGAGGTTAGGATGGGGGGGGGGGGGGCAAAAAGACCAGAATGGAGAAGAAAGGGAGGGAAAAAGGAAAAAAATGCCACGGGCTAGAACAAGATGCCAAAAAACAGACTTTTATTTAGAGATAAAGGATAATGGATAGTGTATAATTAAGGAAAGATTCTGCAAGGGTACATAAGATAGTATTGTAGTATTTGCATTTGAAATAGTCTATTGGAATATTTAATAAAATATTAAAATGTTTAATAATGATAGATCTCAATATTTAATAAAATATTAAGGAGAATGTGTAAAAAGATTAATGTTTAGTTATAGTTTAATTTGTTATTATAAACTTAGTATTTCATTTTCTTATTCTAAAATAATGTACTAATTAGAATTAGAATGGAAATTATATACTTAACTATACTATAAGTTTATTATTCTTTTATTTTAAGATGTAATATGTAGAATGTACTACACAGAATCAGGATGGAAATTATGTATTATTTTAAGTTTTACTTTAGGGGAAGGCGTCACAGTTTAAAAGTGATTAAAGGGGAAATTCTTTGCTAAAGAGAAGAGATAAATAGATGATTGGAAAAGAACAGACAAAAGATACAAGCATAATGATTTTGAAATAAGATGAAATAAATAAAACATAATTAAGAGAGTGAAAAGAAGGGAGAAGTTATATAGAAAATATAAAATGGTTAATAAGATATGAATGGCATATAAGGTGAGCATGAATTTGATTTAGGTCTGTAAAAAAAGCTGTAACCCGGGGCTAAGCCACTTTTCAAAAGAAGTCTTATGTTTTATGTTTTGTGTTTTGGTTAGTTATGTTTGATTGTGAATTAATAAAACCTTGGAGGAATAAAACTAAAGGGAGAGAAATTTGGAAAAGACATGTATAAATGACAATTAAGGAGGTTTTATTTTTTTATGTCTTCTTTTATGTTTTGTATTTTGTGTGTTTATGACTGATTGAGAATTAATAAAACCTTGATAGAAAGAAATATAATTGAATAAAAGTGAAGGGAGAAACAATGAGAAGTTTGGAAAAGATATATATGTGTAAATGGAAATGTGATAATGTGGAACTATGTTTTAAAAAATAATCCTTTATTTGCCTTGTTAAAATTTATAAGTAATTTTTAAAAAGGAGGTTTTATACTTTTATGTTTTATGTTTTGTTTGTTTTCAAAAATCAATAAAACTTGTTAATAAAAAAAAAGAATTGTAAAAACTAGAACAATTTCTCAAACACATCAGAGGGCTTAGCGTTTTAATTTTTGGTTGAGATGAAATGTGAAGAAGCTTGGGAGATCTCCAAGCTTTGAATTTTTCAACCTTTTTAGTGTCCTAGAAAGTTGATTTATCTCAATTTAACCTCCAGTGATTGAACAAGCTGATTTTCTTCCAGTTATGGAATTAAAAATGGCTAACCATGGACACTGGATTAGTATACTGACCACTAGCAACTGAAATATTTCAACAGAAAAATGGAACATAGATAATACAGTGTAGGTAAAAATAAGAAGTGGAGCTGGAGGAGGAGTAACAGGGGGATACTTACATGTGCTGATCAAGTACTTCATGAGATGGACGGCTTTGGAAAGTGATCTCATTTGAAAGAAAGAAGACTTGAAAAATAATTGCAGCAATGATTAAGTCTCCAGATTGATAATACTTGTGAATGACTGGATTTATGTAATTTAAGTGATTAGTAAAATTACTGATTTAGTTAATTTAATTGACCAGTGTGATTAGGGATTAGTATAATTAATTGATTAGGCTGATTGTTGATTAGTGAAATTATTTGACTAGCGTGATTATTGTATTTTATTAATTAGTGTGATATTGGCTTTATTGATTACCCAAATATCTTGTTTGATTGAACAATTTTATCAACATATCATCTCAACAAACATTCCATGCCAGGAAAAACAATCCATTGCCAAACAACAACCCAAAGAGAAAGAAAACCCCACCAATAAACCACAAGACTCTGGCACATGCCTTATATGTAAAGAAACTCTAAAGGATAATGAAAATTCCATCAAATGTTCCCTATGTGACAATTATCTACCCATGGCTGCTTGGGATAACTCAAGCAAATGACTCAATTCCTAGAATCATCTAACCATGCATTTCCATATTTAGCCTGTTGGGCTAAATTGTGGTTGTACATTGAAAACTATTTGTACTGTATATAGCTAGTCCTTACTTAAAATCATTGGTAACTTTTGAACTGGTAACTATTCAAAGTTACAAAGGCACTGAAGAAAGTAACTGATGGCTGTTTTTCACATTATGATTATTACAGAATCCCAATGGTCATGCAATTGAAATTTGGATGCTTGGCAGCTAGTTCATATTTATGATTCTGTGTCCTGGGGCCATGTGATCATCTTTGGGACCTTCTGACAAGCAAAGTCAATGGGAAAACCAAATTCACTTAAAAACTGAAGTTCCTTACTTAACAACTGCAGCAATTCATTTAACAGTTGTGGCAAGAAAGGTTGTAAAATTAGGCAAATCTCACTTAAAACTATCTTGCTTCACAACATAGATGTTGAGTTCAATTGTGGTCATAGTCAAGGACTTCCTATATAGTACTATAATCTATATAGTATTATGAACACTGCTCAGAATCACTACATGAGGAGGTGTGTTATAAAAATTTGATAAATAAATAAAGGGGACATTACAAACCAAATAGTAATTTACTTTTACAAATAAATTTCTCTTTTTCTTTATTTTCTCTCTGCCATTTGTAAACAACAATAAATACGAATTCAGTGAAGATCTCGGTGTTAAGGATTGAACTTAAGATAAAAAACATTTATTGCATTATAAAATAAGTTCATCCATTTCGCAATTGTCAACCAAGCCACATTTAGCTTTAAATTTAAACAACCTTTTATTCATTAGCATTCCAGAAACCATAGTTCATATTGACATTAATTTCCCCTTATCTTTAAAATTTTAAATTATGTAAATAATCCTAGGGTTAACTTTTTATAATTATTACTGGATTGATGGCAATGTGGCTGCTGTAATACATTGAATATTTTCTTTTTATAACAACAGAATATATTTAAGAAGTAAAAAAAATACCATACTCATCAATATAAAAAAACCAGGCTCCCCTACATTTTAGCTTAATTACAATTATGATTATGATTTTTTTATCTATTTTATTTTTTTCCAGATTTTGTTCTATTGTACTTTATTAATTTATTTGATTCTTTTTGTTAGATTTTATTGTTTTTTATTTTTTATTTAAATATGGTTTTACACTATGTAAGCTGCTTTGAGTCACCATGGGCGAATAGACAGCAATATAAATTAAATAAATAAATATACTTTATTCATTAACCATGAAATTCAGTCAATTAAACATTCAAAAATGCATCACAAATACCATTGACTGGTGCTAATGGTTAATACGGCTTGCTGCCAGCATCCCAGGTATCAAGTAAGTACCCTTTAAAGATGTATTATGTTCTAAATAGCAGTTTTTTGCAATTCTGCTGGTGATAGTGCAGGAGGCTGGAATTTCTTGATGTATTTTTTTTTTTGTGCCAAGTGCCCCAATGACAATGGGTATCATTGTTACATGTTTCCTTCATAATTGCACAGTTTTGATGGCCAGGTTCTGATATTTCATGTTTTTTTTAGTTCTTTTTCTTGGACTCTGGCATCTCCTGGTACTGAAATATCAATAAATTGTACTTTTCAGTTTTTGACAACTGTAATATCTGGCATGTTGTGTTCAAAATGGTGATCTGTCTATATTCCAAAGTCCCACAAGATCTTCACCTTCTCATTTTTAATAACTTTATTCCCTTTATGTTCCCATGATTTTTCAAATAAGGGTAAGTCGTATTTTTTACAGAACGAAAAGTTGATTAATTTAGCAACTTAGTCGTGTCTAGCTTTGTAATCAGTTCGTGCAATTTTGCTGCATTTACATATTAAATGTGAAATGGTTTCAACTTTGTCCTTGCAAATGGACCAGCAGCCCTAGCAGCTGGGAGACTAATCAGTCAGTTCAGTCAGAACTTAGAACTTTATTCCCTGGAGATGTTAGAAGTCTGATTGAACTGGTAGTCACAGGGTCTTTTTTTGTTGCCCTGCATGGAGGAGACGAGTGCTGGAAATCAAGTTAGTGAGGGATTAGTCTGTGCCCTGGAATGGATTTTGCATTATCATTATTTTGAAATGGGGTAGAAATGAGGATATGGCATTATCTTTTCTCTTGGATGGGGTAGAAGTGAGGATTTTGCATTATAATGCAAAGTCTAATTTCCACCCCATTTCAAAAAAATGAAGTTTGTCAAAAAAAAAAGAAGCTCCAATTTCTTTTTTGGAAGGTCTGATTGAACCTTTTTTAAACTGATAGTCACATAGTGTTCTTTGGTTGCCCTGCATGGAGGAGAATGGAGCTGGAAATCAGATTAGTGAGGGCATGGGATGGAAGTGAGGATTTTGCATTATGAGTGTATATAAATAAGTAAGAACCAGTAAAAGAGGAATTGAAAAATCTCTCTCTGAAGATCAGCATTTTTCAATCTTGGCAAGTTTAAGATGGGTGAACTACGTGCTACCTTGAGAATTTTGGGAATTGAAGTCCATGCACCTTAAAATTGCCAAAGTTGAGAAGCATGAGTCTACACTATAGCTTAGGATTTTCCATTCTGGATTTATTTAGAGTCTGGTGCAATTAAATAAATCAGTTGTGGTTTCCTTAACCAATAGTGATTAAAGCAATATGAACCATAGATGCAGATGTTTCATTACCAAACTAGGTAACATCATCAGTACTAGAAGGGAGTGGAGTTTGCTCTTATTCTCATATATTGGGGGCTTACCCTCAGTGTTGATCAGTTGCTTCACAAACAATATTTTGATTGGTGCCAGATCTCTATAGCCTCAGGCAGAGAAGAACTATTGTGCACACCTCCTTCAAATGTTCTTTAAAATACAGAATTTCCCAACATTCCTTTTGGAAACTCCAATATGCAAACTGTGATTACTCCTCCTAAAATGAAACTTCTTTACCTTGAGCTTGAAAATTTGCTGTTTGCTGGGAAGATATGTAGCTAAAATTCAGTCTACATTTAGTGTACATCTGATTTGGGGTTCCAACTTTAGGTTACATTTTTGGCTGATTATTTTACTTCTACTATTAGTAAGGAAATGAATGAGAAATCATCATTATTATAATTATTCCTGAAGTGTGTGTGCATAAAAGGCATCAGTGATCACTGATCATAACAGCACAAGAGCAGGCACTAAGCACCAGATCTATAGTAGCAGGGATTTACCACACTAGATGGAACCCAAGGGCTAGATCAGTGTCACTCAGCTGAAAGATGTATGGATTTTAACTCCCAGAATTCTCTAGCCAGTCATCAAGGAGTTTCCGAAGAAGATTGTGGAGAATAATAGAGCTAAGAATCTGTGAGAGTTCCAGATTCATAAGGCCAGGCAGGCATTAGATAATCTACCAGACACTGTAGTAGTAGACAGATTAATAGACAAAGAACAGAAGAGTTCAGGAGGTCAGGCAAGCCGGGCGAGGCAAGGCACCCCTTGACATGAGTGATGTGTCATGCCCCCCCCCCCAGTTACATGACTAACCAGTCATGCCCACCCAGTGACATGACCACTAAGCCATGGCCACCAAGCCCTGTCCACAGAATTGGCAATAAATTTTTTTGCATCCCACCACTGATTAGTTTGTAGTTCTTGTTCTTGAGCAGCAAGTATTAAACCTTCCATTTCTTCCTTGATGGAAGAATAAACCATGCCCATTTCAAGCTGTCATAACATTTTCCTTCAATGTTTTTCAAGTGCTGCCCATGCAAAGCTTTGGTTTTCCATCTATTTAATCTATCTTCCAGCTGTATTTCCTTATATTGTGCCTCTGCTTCTGTTGTTTTTACAATGTTCTTTGTTTTCACAGCCTGCAGCAATTTTTCTGTACTTTGGTTCACATAATCAATCTGTTATTGTTATTTGTATTATTATTATTTAAAAATGAAACCCAGTTAATTGCTCCCTCTTATTCAAATCAGGTCTCAGAATAATGATATAGCACATGGGAGAAAAAATGCAGCCCAGCAATCCAGCTGCTGAAGCCAAAATGGAGAAGATCTCCACAGCAACCACGTATTCTGCCTTGGTGCTCAAATAGGTGGGAACAAATGACACCCAGACACTGCAAAAGACCAAGATGTTCTCTGTTTTCACAGCTTGCAGAAATTTTTATGTACTCTGGTTCACATAATAATTATGTTATTGTTATTGTTGTTTTTATTGTTACTGTTACTGTTATTTAAACATGAAACTCAGTCAACTGAACATTTAAAAATGTATCACAAATATCACTGACTGGCTCCAATGTTTGATATAGTTTGCTGACAGCATCCTAGGTATCAACAAGAATCTTCTTAAAATTTACATTGTTTTAAGTAGCACAAACTTTTGCAGCTTGCTGGCATTATCACTGGAAGCTGCAAATTCTTGAGGTATTTTCCAAAATTCTTGGACATTGTACCAAGTACCCCGATGACAATGGGTATCACTGTTACATGTTTCATCCAATAATTGTGTAGTTTCGATATCTAGGTCGTGATATTTAATAATTTTTTCCTGTTCATTTGCATTAGAATTATAATTATACATTTTTGTCATTCTACGAAATGCAGCAAAACACTTAGGCCTCATGAAACATTTTGGGATTTGGCTTCTTGAAATTCACTGAAAGCAAGAAACAAAACACAGCTATAAAAGCACTATTAGACCAATATCTTTAAGGAAATTTGAGACAGTTAAATGCAGGAAGCTAAGAAGTAATTCTCCATCACAATCGTCTTCCAAAATGTCTGATGGTTAAATGAGAGTTTTCAGTCACACAGGTTCTCTGTATGTTTATTTTTCCAATAATGTCTAACTTCCGGGTTTGACTTCATGGGAATCTTGATGCAAAGCAAGAGTGACATGCTAAATTATCTGTCATAGTTTCACAGAGTGAGTGTAATAGGGACATATATCTGTGTCCCTATATATCAAGGTATTGTCTTATATGTCACATTGATATGCTGATATGAGCGAATAACGCAGAATCCCCAAAGCACTCCCCAAAACCCAAACCCTTTATATTATATGGAAAATAACCAATTTATCTTCATTCAAGATATAAATATCAGTTTTATTTTTTTATTAATTGCTCCTTCTTATTCAAATCAGGTCTCAGAATAATGATATAGCACTTGGGAGAAAAAATGCAGCCCAGCAAACCAGCTGCTGAAGCCAAAATGGAGAAGATCTCCACAGCAACCACATATTTTCCCTTGGTGCTCAAATAGGTGGGAACAAATGACACCCAGACACTGCAAAAGACCAACATGCTGAAGGTGATGAATTTGGCTTCGTTGAAGCTGTCGGGTAAATTCCTAGCCAAGAAGGCCACTGTGAAAGTGACAGCAGTCAAGAGCCCCATAAAGCCAAGGACAGTATAAAACATTGTGGTTGAACCTTCGTTACATTCCAGGACAATTTCTTCAACCATGGAGTGCATGTCTGAATCTGGAAATGGGGGAGATATTGCCAACCACAATAAACAGATGGTGAACTGAACTGTGAAGACAGATAGGACAATAGTGTTGGCCATCCTTCTCCCCACCCACTTCCTCATTTTGGAGCCTGGCTTTGTGGCCATGAAAGCAAGAACTACTATGGTTGTTTTACCCAAAATACAAGAAAGAGCTATTGAGAAAGTGATGCAAAATGTAGTTTGTCTCAAGAGACATTTTACTTGATCGGGTTGCCCAATGAAGAGAAGAGTGCAAAGGAAGGAGAACAGGAGAGCAATAAGAAGTGTGTAGGTGAGGTTCCTGTTGTTGGCTTTGACAATGGGAGTGTCCTGGTGTTTAATGAAGATTCCCAGGACCGCAGCTGAGATGACAGAAAAGGAGACTGCAATCATTACCAAAGAAATACCCAACAGCTCTTGGAAAGTTAAATAAGTTACAGGTTTTTGAAGGCAATTATCTTGACCCTTGTTTGGATATTGATCCTCTGGACATGGGAAACAGTCATCTAAGTCTGGGGAAAAAGAACAAATAAAACTGTTTCACAGAGCCATGATAGGTTTAAGCATGAAGAATTAATAGCATACTTTATTTACTAAGATATCATGACTTCATATTATTTTTTGAAAATAATATACAAAATGCACTTAAGTATACAACCTATCAGATAAGATTTTCCGACACCATAATACTTATACTTAATAAATTTATATTTATTAAATTATCCATATATTAAACATATTTCTTTGCTTACCCATTTGGTCAGCTATCTTCCCATCTGGACACTGTCTACAGTCATAGCAGCAGGATAATCTCCCTTCAATTTTTACCTTGCTGGAGCCAGAAGGACATTTCTCATTACAGATGGAAAGAGGCATTGTCTGTTATAAGTAAAATGAGATTTCTTCCATATGAAGCATGTATGTGTTGGGAGTGTCCATTTCATCAATTATACATACCCAAATTCTTCCCATCCTCACCAATCGTTAGTGTCCAATTTCACCATTTTCTTTTGTTTCAAATTCATTAAAATTCAGTTCAGTTCAATTAATTTGTTTCTCAATCTTCAGCAAGTAAAAGAGGTGTGAACTTCAACTGCCAGAATTCCACAGCCAGGATGTTGAAGTTTGGAATTGAAGTCCACACCTCATAAATTTGCTGAGTTTGAGAAACAAGCACCTGCTGTTTTTGATCTGAAATATTCATTTTTAATACACATTTGCATTCTATTTTATCATATATCAATTTATCTGATTGCTTTGTCTTAGCTTATCTCAATTTCATTGCATTGAACTCAATGCTCATGCATTGATATGCTCAATCACAAAATCCAGTACTACAGTTACTGAGATGATTTTGCATTGGGGATAATCAAATGTTATGGGCATTTCAATTTTAAGTCACCCGTTTATATTTCAGTATTTTATGTTCACATCACATATAAAAAATACTGAGGCTGCTAAATCCAAAGGTTGTTCTAGTGATAGTCATTTAATCATTTATTTCTGTGGATGAATAACTAAGCGATTTCTTAAAAACTGAAAAACGAGACACACCTGGTTAAATACAAGGGGCCAAACAGCATCCACGGTAGAAATGGTGTGGAACTTGTCTGGGGGAGCCATAGGATCAATGCTTCCAATTTGGACTCTTAGAAAGGACTTGTTTGGAAATGTGACCCAATTGAAAACATCAAACCCAGTTTCAAATTCTCCATTGGGGCCAAAACAAACCTGTTCTCCAGCACTGTTGTTAAAAGAGACATGCTGCAAAAAATGGTGGAGCTAAATGAAAAATCAAAGTAATATAAATATTAACTGGATTCCTTGAAATCATATGGAGAAATCACAGTTCCTTCTGTTTTGCTTACAGTCAGTGGAATGCCATTTTTTCATCAACATACAGGGTTTTTAATTGAAAACAAAATAATTAAAAAATAATTGAAATTCATTTAAATTTGAAATATTCTTCATGCTATTGATTGACAAAGTTTTTACATTTGAAACTGTTAAATATACAGGTTGTAGATTAAATAAGATCCTTTATGTATTATTTCATACATGAAGTACATATTCAGAATTTTGCAGCATTAATTCAGCTCCAGAAAAATAAACACAGATGGGTTTGTTTATTTACAGCACTTATAAATATAATAAGTAGGGTTTTTAAACCAGTTGTAGATTTTTCCAACTTGCAGCAAACTCAGATAGAAACATATTGCAAGTCACTTCAGCAGACAAGCAAATTAGTTTCTCTTTTACTTTCATTCAGCAGGCAAGCAGAAGAGAGAAGCAGTTCATTTCAATAGACAGATTCAGAACTCAATAGCTTCAGAGTTGCACAGCTTAACATAGAGCCATGCCTAGGCTACTTCTAGTTTCAGTTTCCATCCTAGGCTATTTCTAGTTTCAGTTTCCAAATTGTCCCCATTGGCTGATTTAGTTACCATGCCTATTCATTGGCTGACCTTGTTACCAAGCTCTATCCCAGTTCATGAATATACAACATAAGTTATATATTTAAACTTTTTCAATATCTTCATTTCATTTTCAAACTTCATCCAATTTTGCATGCAAGATCTTTGTTATTCAGATCATTCAGATTATATTTGAAAAATAATAATAGTTTTTTTTAAAAAAATCTTTTGTTCATATAACAAAGCCAATTATTTGTAAAAGGATGGACCATGAGGGGAGGTATTTCATAAAAAATATCAAATAGAAATAAATATTCTTTCATTTTTTAACTGTCCAAACAAGAAGGAAATGAGCAAAAAAAAATCCAGATTACAAACTAAGCAATATGGTATACACAGTACAATGCAATGAAATATGTGGAGATTTCTTCATTGGGCAAACAAAACAACTCCTTCATAAAACATGGCACAACATGAGACAGTAAACACTATGTCAAAATTGATCAGCTCTCTCTAAACAGAGGGGGAGGGATACCACATCATCTATCTCCAGTCTACTACACGGTCCTTTAAAGCCAGTACTTTTATACCTGATCTTCCTTTATTTTGCATTAGCAAATGTTACCTGCCACGTTGATTGAATGAAATGCTTCTGCCTCCTCGGATCAAATTTTTGACCATCTTTGAGTTGGGAGGCATGCAATGCCCTCAGAGCATGTGCCACAGCATAGACTGCATTGTAGATGCTGTAACTAAGTCCACCCATGGTGGCCTCAAAGACAGAATTAGGAAGAGTGTCCAGCTTCTCTTCTCTAGTGCAGATTCTTTCAGCATTCTCATCTGAAATATCACTAGAAAATGAGCATTCAAATACATCTTTCCAGAAATCCCTAATAAAACCATTGTCTTTTTCAAAAATTGGGTTTTTTGTCTGCATAAATTGTTGGAATCCTATTATCTCTTTTGAATGAAGTGCAAAGGAAATTGCACCATGGAGAAAATCAATGGGCAATTGTCTTTGCATTAGAATAGAAGTGAATTCCATTTGAGCTGGCATGATCCAAACTTTGGCTTTTCTCTTCTTTGGAATATCATCAGAATCTAAACCAGCAAGCATCATCCTCAATGTCCCTATGTTTGAACTGTCACCATTCAAGATCACAGCAATGACTGTACTCCCCATGATTATTCTATATAATTTATCTGCTTCCTCCACCATTTCAGCAGTTTCATTACCATACATCATTTGGGGAATACATTCTGTAAAGTCAAAGCAGATTCCTCTCTCTAAAAACATGGAAAGACTCTTTTGAATGAACCTCTCTCTATCTTCCTCAAACTGAGAAATCATTCCAACCCAGATCCATCCAAAATACAACAGTAAGGACAGAATTCCTTTATGTTGGTGGATCTCATCAGGGAACATCCATTTTACAAAAAGTGCTGAATTGTCATTATATGTCAAGGGTGGTGATCCAAATGTGATCTAAGTGGGGAAAAGACAGAAGAACCAGAGTTTTTTAAGAAAAAATATATATAAAGGAATCATGCATATATCTTTATGTACTAACTGGGCCTGAGTGGGTGTTCCAGGCAAGTTCCTAAAAATGAAATTTTTACCAAATAATGTCTGCAAATTTAGTACTGCTCATCAAGCAAAAAGTAGAATCCTTTCTTCATAATCTTCATATCTACTAATTTCCTCATCATTAAATAACGCATATTGTTTGCTTCCAGAATCCTTTTCATTATCAGGACTCAACATTTGGAAATAATATACTTGTTGCTCCATATTTTTTCATGTTGCTCCATATTTTATTCACCTGGGGAAATTTATAGTTGCACAGAGCGGTTGCCATATTGAGACCGGTTTTAGTCTGTGGTCCTCCAATGATGGCCACCACATTTCTCTGGTCATTACATTTGTAATTTGGGATAAATTTATCCTTTGTAGATAGAAATTCCATTGCTAAAAGGTAAGTTGTATAATCCTCAGGATAGTTGGTAGCGATGTGGAAACCGAGGCTAACATTGGACAAAATCCCAGAATTTCCATTGATGTCCTTTACAGCAAATGCCAGAGCCAAAGTGTGTTGGTAATTTGGGGTGAGGAACCTTTAGTGAGAATTATATACTGAATGAATATACTTCTGCTTTAGATTCAGACAGTAAATATTTTAAATATATTCGTGTGTGTGTATATACATACACACACATTTAAAATATCTACTGTCTGAAGATATCTACTGTTTGTCATACAGGCACATATACACAAGACATACATACTTAGTGTGTGCATATATGTCTGTTTGAACATGCATACATATAAACTTACATACAAAAACAAATATCTGCAAAACCATAATTTGATTATATGATAGAGAATCATAGATAGGGTGGAGCAGTAAGCTAAAATCAAACCGAGAAAGCATTTGCACCCTGCTTTCTTCTGTATTTAAGATTCTTCTTCTGTACTTAAGATTTTAAATTCATGATGAAATATCTCTTCCAGAATGAATTTGGATGCAAAGGTAGTATTTGATTTCAGTTTTGTCTATAATTTGCCCAATTTTTTCTAAGAGCAGGAAGTCAGTTCCTTCTTTACACCATAGAATTGTAAAAAGTAGAAAAGTTTCTCAAACAAATCAGTGGGCTTAGTGTTTTAATTTTTGGTTGAGATGAAATGTGAAGAAGCTTGGGATTTTACTGAGGAGATCTCCAAGTTTTGAATTTTTCAACCTTTTTAGTGTCCTAGAAAGTTGATTTGTCTCAATTTAACCTCCAGTGATTGAACACGCTGATTTTCTCCCAGTTATGGAATTAAAAATGGCTAACCATGGATACTGGATTAACAACTGAAATGTTTCAACAGAAAGATGGAACATAGATAATCCAGTATAGGTAGAAATAAGGAAAATAAGAAGAGGAGCTGCAGGAGTAGTAACAGGGGGATACTTACATGTACTGATCAAGTACTTCATGAGAAGGAAGGCTTTGGAAAGTGATCTCATTTGAAAGAAAGAAGACTTGATAAATAATTGCAGCAATGATTATGTCTCCAGACTGATAATACTTGTGAATGACTGGAAGAGGACTACTGAGCTTGCAATTGTAAATAGGAGAAATTAACAGGGTAGGAAAAAAAGATAAAACTACGGTCCTGATCATAACCAACTCAGTGTAATATATAGTCATTAGAGACATTAAAGAGCAACTGCTATGTTACCATTCAACCAAAGCCATGGGTTGGGCACTCATTTACGTTACCAAAGATAATACAATGAAGGTTATCTGGAATTAAGACAAGGATGTATCACAGATCAAACACAAATCCTTCTTTTTCTCCATGCAGGCAGATCTTTATATTTCTGTGCAGATGTGAATGCTATGTAATGTCTTAATCTTAGGGTCATAATTTTGTCAGTGTCTACTGAAATTCCCTTGAGAGATAAAGTAGAAGGGACACTGACTATACTAATTAGTAATCAGTGCTATTATTTTTTTCCAAAAGTACTGTCTTTGAAGAATATCAGAAGGAAACATGTTTACCACATCTCAGTACTCACTGCAACACTGCTATGAACCTTTGAAAGTAATACACAAAGTAGAAAATTGTGCAGTGGGAGGTTATATCCACAAAGAAGAAAGCAAAATACAATTAGAAAGAAAAAGAAACATGTCTGTTGAAGTCATAGTGTTCTCTCCTTTGTTAAATACAGGATCTACCTTATAAAGTGGTACAGTAACAATTACTTAAGCTTTAGAAGGATTTACTGATACCATATCCCATAAGCCTGTGCATTTTGTTAAGTGGGACCTAGCAGGAAAGCACTTTCTGCCCTCGCCTTATCTTGGAGATCTTTCTTGCTCTCAAGATGTGGCTGGCCCCAATCCAGTCATCCTTCTGGAAGGCTCTTAAAAGTCAAATGTCCTGGAGATCATATCTTAGAGGGGATCCTACTACATCACGTTATATGACAAAATGGTCTGTCTTGACATGACACAATATGATATTTAATTGAAGTGCACTGTCCGTTATCCTATTTTGCCATTTAGTTTCTATCTTTGTAATTTAGTATGGAATAAATCAACAAATGGAAGTTAAAATCAAATACTAATCTACTTTTACAAACAACTGCTATTTTTATTTTTTGTTCTTTTTTGTTCTTTTTTCTTTATTTTTCTTCTGCCATTTATAAAAAACAATAAGTAGCAATCTAATGGAGATTTCACTTTATAGTATGTAGCTCAAGAAAGAAACATTTATTACACCATAAAACAATTCCATCCATTTTACAGTTATTTATTAAGGATTAGATAGCTCAAGATTTTCAGTCACCATAATACCAATTAAAAATTCAACCCCATTTATATTATTAAATCATCCATATATTCAATATATTCCTTTCCTTACCCATTTGGTAAGTTATCTTCCCTTCTGGACACTGTCTACAGTCATAGCCGCAGGATAATCTCCCTTCTATTTTTACCTTACTATAGCCAACATTTCCCTTTACAGATGGAAAGAGGAATTGGAAATCTTTCACTTGAAGAGCATACATGTTGGAAGTGTTTATTTTATCAAGTATATATACGCTAACTTATCACATCCTCATCAAAACTAAGTGTCCCATTTCCCCATTTTCTTTTGTTTTAAATTTTAAAAAGAGTATACTCGCAATATTGCATCCTATTTTGATTGCCACAATAGAAAAAGATGTGAAGAGTATAGACAGAGTGCAGAGAACTGCAACCAAGATGATTTGGGATTGGAGGCTAAACCATATGAAGAACAGTTGCAAGCAGTCTTCCAATATCTTAGGGCCTTCTATAAAGAAGAGGCATTCAACCTATCTCTAGGATTCATTTCATTATATATATTGCATTATTTTTTAACATATCCCATTTTATTTTACTGTTTTATCTTCTGTAGTTTTATTGTATTTTATCTGATCCTCATTTTAATAATATGACCCACTGAGTAATTAGTAGAGATTACTACTATGATTTGTACTGGGATGATGTTACACTGGAACTAAATTAATAAATACTATTTCATTACTTCAATACTTAAACACTGATTACTTCATTACCTCAAAACATAACTTTTCTACCTCATGACCTATACCAATGATTAGATAATGATGTCTCTAAAACAATTTGTATAAAATAATTAATTTATCAATTGATTAATTTTCTTATTGTTTGATTGATTAGTGTGGTTAGAAGGTTTAGTGCAAATAGTATGATTACTGATCAGTGTAAATGATCAGTGATTTATGTAATTTAATTGATTAGTAAAATTAGTGGTTTCATGAATTTAATTGACCAGTGTGATTAGCGATTAGTATAATTAATTGATTAGGTTGATTGTGATTAGAGCTTAGTGTAATTAATTGATTAGGCTGATTGTTGCTTAGTGAAATTATTTGACATGGGTGATTATTGTATTTTATTAATTAGTGTGATATTGGCTATATTGATTACCCAAATATCTTGTTTGATTGAACAATTTTATCAACGTACCATCTCAACAATCCTTCCATGCCAGGAAAAAAACCCAATGCCAAACAACAACCCAAAGAGAAAGAAATCCCCACCAATGAACCACAAGACTCCAGCACATGCCTTATATGTAAAGAAACTCTAAAGGATAATGAAAGTTCCACCAATTATGACAATTATGCTCACCATGGCTGCTTGGGATTATCCAAGTAAACGACTCAATTCCTAGAATCATCCAACCATGCATTTCCATATTTAGCCCTGTTGGGCTAAATTGTGGTTGTACATTGAAAACTATTTGTACTGTATATAGCTAGTCCTTACTTAAAATCATTGGTAACTTTTGAACTGGTAACTATTCAAAGTTACAAAGGCATTGAAGAAAGTAACTGATGGCTGTTTTTCACATTATGACTATTGCAGAATCCCAATGGTCATGCAATTGAAATTTGGATGCTTGGCAGCTGGTTCATATTTATGATTCTGTGTCCTGGGGCCATGTGATCATCTATGGGACCTTCTGACAAGCAAAGTCAATGGGAAAACCAAATTCACTTAAAAACAGAAGTTCCTTACTTAACAACTGCAGCAATTCATTTAACAGTTGTGGCAAGAAAGGTTATAAAATTAGGCAAATCTCACTTAACACTATCTTGCTTCACAACATAGATTTTGGGCTCAATTGTGGTCATAGTCAAAGACTTCCTATATGGTCTCTTGTATTATGAACACTGCTTAGAATCACTACATGAGGAGGTGTGTTATAAAAATTTGATAAGTAAATAAAGGGGACATTACAAACCAAATAGTAATTTACTTTTACAAATACATGTCTTTTTCTTTTTCTTCCTTTTTCTTTATTTTCTCTCTGGCATTTGTAAACAACAATAAATAAGAATTCAGTGAAGATCTCGGTGTTAAGGATTGAACTTAAGATAAAAAACATTTATTGAATTATAAATTAAGATCATCTATTTCGCAATTGTCAACCAAGCCACATATAACCCTTTATTCATTAGCATCCGAGAAACCATAATTCATATTGACATTATTTTCCCCTTATCTTTAAAATTTTAAATTATGTAAATCATCCTAGGATTAACTCTTTATAATTACTACTGGATTGATGCCAATGTGGCTGCTGTAATACAACTGAATATTTGCTTTTTATAACAAGACAATATATTTAAGAAGTAAAAGAAATGCCACACTCATCAATATAAAAAAACCAGCCTCCCCTACATTTTAGCTTAATTCCAATTCCAATTATAATTTTTTATCTATTTTATTTTTTTCTAGATTTTGTTCTATTGTACTTTATTTATTTATTTGATTTTTTGTTAGATTTTATTGTTTTTTATTTTTATTTTAAATATGGTTTTACACTGTGTAAGCTGCAAGTTTAAGATGGGTGAACTATATGCTACCTTGAGAATTTTGGGAATTGAAGTCCATGCACCTTAAAATTGCCAAAGTTGAGAAGCATGAGTCTATACTATAGCTTAGGATTTTCCATTCCTGATTTATTTTGAGTTTGGTGCAATTAAATCAATCAATTGTGGTTTCCTTAACAAATACTGATTAAAGCAATATGAACCATAGATGCAGATATTTCATTACCAAACTAGGTAACATCATCAGTACTAGAAGGGAGTGGAGTTTGCTCTTAGTTTCATATATTAGTGGCTTACCCTCAATGTTGACCATTTGCTTCACAAACAATATTTTGATTGGTGCCAGATGTCTATAGCCTCAGACAGAGAAGAACTATTTTGCAAATCTCCTTCAAATGTTCTTTAAAATACAGAATTTCCCAACATTCCTTTTGGAAACTCCAACATGCAAACTGTGATTACTCCTCCTTCAAGCTCTTTACCTGGAGCTTGAAAATTTGCTGTTTGTTGGGAAGATATGTAGCTAAAAATCAGTCTACATTTAGTGTACATCTGATTTGTGGTTCCAACTTTAGGTTACATTTTTGGCTGATTATTTTATTTCTATTATTAGTAAGGAAATGAATGAGAAATCATCATTTTAATAATTATTCCTGAATTTTTATAATTATTCCTTCACTAGATGGAACCCAAGGACTAGATTAGTGTCGCTCAGCTGAAAGATGTATGGATTTTAACTCCCAGAATTCTCTAGCCAGTCATCAAGGAGTTTCCACAGAAGATTGTAGAGAAGAATAGAGCTAAGAATCTATAAGAGTTCCAGACAGGCATTAGATCCAGGCAGGCATTAGATAATCTACCAGACACTGTAGCAGTAGACAGATTAATAGACAAAGACCAGAAGAGCTCAGGAGGCCAGGCAAGCCGAGCAAGGCAAGGCACCCCTTGACATGAGTGATATGGAGTTAGTCACGTGCCCCCAGTCACATGACTGCCCAGTCATACCCACCCAGTCACATGAACACTAACCACACCCACGAAACCATGCCCACAGAATTGGCAGCAAATTTTATTGACTCCCACATTGATTAGTTTGTAATTCTTGTGCTTGAGCAGCAAGTATTAAACCTTCCATGTCTTCCTTGATGGAAGAATAAGCCATGCCCATGTCAAGCTGTCATCACATTTTCCTTCAATGTTTTTCAAGTGCTGTCCATGCAAAGCTTTGGTTTTCCATCTATTTAATCTATCTTCCAGCTTTAATTCCTTATATTCTGCCTCTGCTTCTGTTGTTTTTATAATGTTCTCGGTTTTTACAGCCTGCAGCAATTTTTCTGTACTTTGGTTCACATAATCATTCTGTTATTGGTATTGTTATTGTTGTTGTTATTGTTATGATTATCGTTATCATAAAAGCTGTTGCTATTGCTGTTGCTGTTGCTGTTGCTGTTTCTGTATTATTATTATTATTATTATTATTATTATTATTATTATTATTATTATTATTATTATTTTGTTATTATTATTATTATTAAAACATGAAACTCCGTCAACTGAACATTTAAAAATGTATCACAAATATCACTGACTGGCTGCAATGGTTGATACAGGTTGCTGACAGCATCCTATGTATCAACAAGAATTTTCTTCAAATGTGTGTTGTTTTGAGTAGCACAAACTTTTGCAGCTTGTTGGCATTATAGCAGGAAGCTGAAAATTCTTGATGGACATTGTACCAAGTACCCCGATGACAATAGGTATCATTGTTACATGTTTCATCCAATAATTGCATAGTTTCGATATCCAAATAATTTTTCCAGTTCTTTTTCATTAGAATTATGATTATACATTTTTGTCATTCTAATAAATGCAGCCAAATACTTAGGCCTTCTGAAACATTTTGGGATTTGGCTTTTGAAATTTATTGAGGGCAAGAAATAAAACACAGATATAAATCCACCATTAGACCAATATCTTTAAGGAAAATTTAAGGCAGTTACATGAGGGAAGCTAAGAAGTAATTCTCCCTCACAATCTTCTTCCAAACTCTTTATTCAATTTCCACAACAACATAACTGTGGATGCTATCATGCTTCAAGGGGACTAGTATTGATTGTTTCCCAATTTCTGGACAACTATCTTATCCATAACACCAACATCTGGGTCTCAACTATCCATATTTGGAACAGTAGAAATTAGTGGGTATTTTCCTCTATTTTTTTTTTAAAAAAACATACTTCTGAAGAATATTACGATGGTTGGAAAGATTTTTTTTAATCAAATATTTTATGAGGCTTGTGGGTTCCGGGACACAAATTCAATAAGTATGAGACAACTGAACATTGTAATATTAAAAACCAATTTTTAAACACAATTATCTTCTTGTTTACATATTCCCATTTATACTTATTGGAGCTCAGAATAATGATCTAATAGTTCAAAAAGAAAAAATTCATGGAAACTCGCTAGGTCCTAAAGTTAACTTGGAAATATAATCACAGCTAATACTTTGAAAGTCACCTTCTTGTGTGACTCTACCTGAATACTTATCCACATATCTGAAAATTATGAAAAAGTTGTTATAGAAGAGAAAAATGTCTGAATGTTAAATGAGAGTTTGCAGTCACACAAGTTCGCTGTATGTTTACTTTTCCAGTACTGTCTAACTTCCTGCTTTATCTTATTTTCATGAGAATCTTCATGCAAAGCAAAGGTGACATGCTAAACTATCTGTCATATTCATTTTTAATATATATTTGCATTCTATTTTATCAAATACCAATTTATCTGATTGCTTTGTCTTAGCTTATCTCAATTTCATTGCATTGAACTCAATGCTCATGCATTGATATGCTCAACTGACTAATCACAAAATCCAGTACTCCAATTACTGAGATGATTTTGCATTGGAGATAATCAAAGGTTATGGGCATTTCAATTTTAAGTCACCCGTTTATATTTTGCCAGTTTATGTTCACATTACATATAAAAAATACTGAGGCTGCTAAATCCAAAGGTTGTTGTCGTAATAGTCATTTAATCATTTATTTGTGTGGATAAATGAATACACAATTTCTTAAAAACTGAAAAACGAGACACTCCTGGTTAAATACAAGGGGCCAAACAGCATCCATGGTAGAAATGGTGTGGAACTTGTCTGGGGGAGCCATGGGATCAATGTTTCCAATTTGGACTCTTAGAAAGGACTTGTTTGGAAATGTGACCCAATTGAAGACATCAAACCCAATTTCAAATTCTCCATTGGAGCCCAAAGACACCTGTTCTCCAGCACTGTTGTTAAAGGAGACATGCTGCAAAAAATGGTGGAGCTGAATGAAAAATCAAAGTAATATAAATATTAACAGGAAATACAAATAAATAAATATTGTTTCATTTTTTAACTGTCCAAACAAGAAGGAAATGAGAAAAAAAATCCAGATTACAAACTAAGCAATGTGGTATATGCAGTAGAATGCCATGAAATATGTGGAGATTTCTTCAGTGGGGAAACAAAACAACTCCTTCATAAAACATTACAACATATTTTTACTTGAAGTCAAAAGTGTCATCAAACTATATGTACTAATAACAACTCCAAAAACCAGAAAAAACAGATTATTCATAACAATAAGGAAGCTTCAATCCAAAAAGAAATAATTTTGGCAGAAAAACAAATCTGGTCATGTTTCCAACTTCAAAAGCTGATACAAAATTTTATGCCATGAGGTAAAGGCTGAATCCACCAATTATTACATTGAACAAAAACCTTCTATGCACCAATTCCACCCGCACTTTCTACAATTTTGTAAACAACAGACTAAAAGACTCAAGGGCCATCCCACCCTGAAAGGACCTAATGGTAAAGACTGCAATGATGACACTATTAAAGCCAAGCTCTTTAACACATTCTTTAGTTCAGTATTTGTAAACAGCAATGGATCATGCCCAGTATTTCCCAGTCGAACCACAAATAACCACAATGATCTAATACATATTGATTTTATAGAAGACAATGGTGAAAAAGCACTGCGCAATCTAAAACCATCCCTATCTATTGGACCGGACAGAATACATGCCTACTTCTTAAAAAAGCTATCTACTGCCATAGGCGAACCTCTAAGCATAATCTTTGAAAAATCTTTCAGGATGAGCTCCTTGCCAAAACAGGAAATTACATAAGAAAATAATTGATCTGGATTATGCTAATATCTGTCTGATGGGAGATTTTAATGGATTAATAAATGACAAATGGGACTATAAAACACACACACACACACAAAAAACAGCACAGAAAACTAGAAAGACATTTTCAAAATCCTTCTTTCGAATGGTAGGTGAGATAAACTTAAAAGATGCATGGAGAGAGAGAAATGAGGAAAATAAACAATATACCTTTTATTCAAATATACATGTATCATGGTCTAGAATAGATATGATGGATGTCAACAGAATTACTTTCTATCACACAAGACATTGAAATAGAAGCAAGTACCTGGGCAGATCACAATCCAATAACACTTGTATGGAAATTACAAAAAAGGAGATCTAGATGAATTTTAAATAATATGATATTAAAGGAAAAAGACTTGAAACAGAAAATTGAGAGAGAATTCACTTTTTTCTTTGAAGAAAACACAAAAGAGGATACATCATTTCAGAACCTCTGGGACATGATGAAGGCTTATACAAGAGGCTTGATAATGGACAATACAAGAAAAAGAAATATAAAACAGAAAAGAAACCTTTAAAATATTGGAAGATGACTACAAGAAGTTGGAAAAAGAACTACAGAAATTTCCACCAAAAAGGACATTAAAATTAAAATGAACATAACTAAACATAAAATGGTGCTAATGGAAAAAGTAGAAATAGCACAAAAAATTAAAAATGCCAAGCAGAACTATTTTGAAGATGCAAACAAACTAGGCAGATGGCTAGCATATAAATTGATAAAGGAAAGAGACTTGAGAAGGATAAATCAATTGATAAATGAACAAGGACATATATGCTATGGAAATGCAGAGAAGAAAAAAATTATTCAAGATTATTATGGAAAAATGTACCATCAAGAGAATGTTCAGGAAGAAAGAATTCAACAATATTTACAGGAAGCAAATTTGCCTCAGATAGCTAAAGATATTGAAATAAAGTTAGAAAGTAACATAACAATGATGGAATGAACAGAAGCTTTAAAAAAGCAAAACATTGGGAAAGCACCAGGTCCGGACAGTTTGCCAGTGGAATTTTATAAGACATTCCAGGAAACATTGATTCTTCACTTATTAGAAGTTATGAATGAAGTTATGACAAAGAAGAGAATACCCAAAACATGGTCAGATGCATACATCACACTCGTACTGCAGGAGGACACAGATCCACAGTAAGTTAAAAACTACAGACCAATATCACTATTAAATTCAGATTATAAAATTTTTCTTCAATTCTGGCAGAAAGACTGAAAAGATACTTAAACAATTTTATTCACCCTGATCAAAATGGATTTCTGCCAAAGGGACAGATTAAATATAATATGAGAATAATTTTAGATTCACTGGAATACTATGAGGCACATTCCGAAAAACAAATGGCTCTGATGTTTTTTAGATACATAAAAAGCTTCTGATAATGTGAATTGGTGTTTTATGCTGTTACAATTGGACCAAATGGGCTTTGGTAAAAAATTTACTCAAGCCATAGAAACAATATATCATAAACAAACTGCAAAGGTTATGATAAATGGAGAATTAACAGACTTTAGATATAAGAAAAGGGACCAAACAAGGCTGTCCACTGTCACCTCTGTTGTTTGTGTTAACACTGGAAGTGCTGAATAGGAACATCAGAGAAGAAAAAGAAATAAAAGGAATGAAAATTAAGAAAGAAGAGTACAAATTGCAAGCCTTTGCAGATGACCTGACATTTATATTAGAAGATCCATTGGAGTCAGCACCTAAACTGATCGAAAAGATAGAAGAGTATGAGAAAGTATCAGGAAAATAAATAAAGATAAAACAAAGATTTTAGCAAAGAACATGTTAGTAAGATGAAAGAAAGAATTGGAGGATGTTTTGGGGATCCAGGTCACAAATAAGGTTAAGTATTTAGGGATACACATAACACCAAGATGTAGCACACGTAAGGAGGATAAGTATCTTAAACTTAAACAATAGATTGTGACAGACTGGATAAAATGGGAAAATTTACAATTATCACTGATTGGGGGAATATCTACAATTAAGATGAATGTATTGCCTAGAATCTTATATTTATTCTAGACAATTCCAATCAGATTAGGAAATAATTTTTGGAAGATTTAAACAAAATAGTGCTAAAATACATTTGGCAGGGAAGAAAATGAGAATAAAACTTAAATTGCTACAAGATGCAAAAATAAGAGGAGGATTCGCTTTGCCCAATTGGGAATTATACTACCAAGCGACGAGTTTGATGTAGGTAAAGGAGTGGGTAACACTAAAGAATACCAGACCTTTGAATTTAGAAGGACATGACTTGCTGTTAGGGTGGCATGCCTTCCTCTGGTATAAGGAACTAAAACACAGGGGTATTTTAGAAACCATTATATTTGAGAAGCATTGTTTCTAAACTGGTAGAAGATATTAATATTATTATAAAAATATTAATATTATTTAAAAATTCCACTATGGATATCTACTGTTGAAGCTTTTTCATATCAAATAATATATAAAAAGGAACAAACAGTTAGATATGGTGAGATATTGAATGAAAAGGATGAACTTAAATCTATGCAAGCATTGGAATAACAAGGTGTAAAAATGAATTGGCTTTCATATTTGCAAATACAATCTAGATTTGATAAAGATGTTAAAACCGAAGGTATCTATGATAAGTTGACTGATTTAGACAAAATTTTGACAGGTATTGATGAAAAAGTAATCAAAAAACTCTATGGACATTTGCTAGAGTTTAAATTAGAGGAAGAACAAGTAAAAGTAACAATGATTGCGTGGGGGAAAAATTTTGGATATGGGATTGACTTAGATAAATGGCAAAAATTGTGGTCTCAAAATTATAAAATGACAATGTCAACTACATATAAAGAAAATTTGCATAAGATGTGTATAAAATTTGTATAAGATGTGTATAAAATTTGTATAAGATGTTGAAAAAGCACTACGCAATCTAAAACCCTCTCTTTCTATTGGACCGGATGGAATATTTGCCTACTTCTTAAAAAAGCTATCCACTGCCATAGCTGAACCTCTAAGCATAATCTTCGACAAATCTTTCAGGACCAACTCCTTGCCAAATCTATGGTCACAAGCCATAGTCATCCTCATCTTCAAAAAGGGAGACCGCAGCTTAGTTGAAAATTACAGACCAATCTCTTTATGCTGCGTCACCTGTGTTAGGAATAACATAGGTTATCTAACATAGTTTGGGTAAAATAATATAAATAGACTATGATAGTAAGTTTAAGTGTGTGTCACTTTAAACTGCAAAGCATGTAATTTTGGGTGCAGTGTTGAACCGCCATAAGAGGGAGCAAGAGAACCTGCTCATTTGCTGACGATTCCTGATGATTCCTGACGATTGACTGGTTTGATGGATTGATGGTTTGTTAACTGCGTGTTTCCCCTACTGCTGAGTTGCTGAAGGAAGAAAGGAGTTTTGACTTCTTCATATCTCTACTGCGAGAAGATATATTACTGGACTGATATTTGTAAGTTTACTGACCTCTCTTTTTCAACACTGGAATTTGCAACTTAATAATCCCCGGACGGACTGAATTAGTGAATGATATATGGACTGTATGACTATGCTAAAACTCTTACTGAAATAAACTATTTAACTAGCACTGTGTATCTGTTTTACTGAGTGTAAGCTACAAAAACGTTTATCTCACATATTTTGCCTGCCTGCCTGCCTGCCGTGCAGATTCTGCTAGGGTGTATCCCTAACACTCGTTATGGGCCCAGCTGCACAGTCAGTCCAACCAGGATATAACAGGCTTATATAAAGTGAGAGTTAGTGTAGTTACACAATACTGTAAACAGACAGCTGTGTTTTATTAATTATAGTTTAATATCCAGAGAAAGATGGCAGAAGTCAATTTACCAAGTTTGTCTCTAATATCCAAACTGGATGGAACAAACTATGTTTCATGGTCTATGAAATGCAGCCTACTTCTACACAGAGAAGGTTTGTGGAGTATAATTCAAAACCCACCAGAGGTAGATGCTTGGGATCTGGAGAATGAAGATGATGCCCAGAAAATACAAGAATATAAATTGAAGAATGAGCAAGCTCTCTGTATAATAGGACTGAAACTCTGTGACCAGCAGCTTGTCCAAATTCATGGAGAAGAAACAGCTGCTAAGTGTTGGGAGAATTTAAAGAAGATTTATATTCGAGACAGTGTAGGAGCACATATAAATCTTACACGGAAGCTTTTCAGAACACATCTTCAAAAGAATGGAGACATGTTGACTCATATAAACACTATGAAGAGGATTTTTCAGGAGCTGCATGAAAAAGAGCTTATCTTCACTGAACTGCATCAGGTTTATATAATTTTGTCTTCATTGGATCAGAGCTATGACGATTACGTAACTTCATTGGAAGTGCTGCCAAAGGATAACCTCACATTAACTGACATTACTTGCAGATTAATTGAAGAAGCCAGGAGAAGGCTTGAAAGGGATCAACTCAGAAGGGAACAACCACAAGAAGAGGAATTATCTTCGTCAGCCTACACAATTAGAAAATGTTTTAATTGTGGAAGAAAAGGACATTTGGCTAGATTCTGCAAGAAAGTAAAACGCCACAATGTCAGCCAGAATGCAAAAAGGCATCAAAGGATGAAAAATGCTTAGAGTTAGCCATGTATAGCAACGAAACTGTGAACAATAATAATTTTTGGGTTGTAGATAGTGGAGCATCGCACTGCATAACGAAAGATAAGAAAAGATTTATTAAGATGTCCACGAGTTCACAGCAGATAGCGTTAGCTAATGGCTGGAAAATTAAAGCAAAAGGTGAAGGTACTGCACATTGTTCTTGCATACAAGAAAATGTAAAAATGTTATATGTACCACAACTTAAGTTTAATTTGCTTTCGGTTAGAGTTTTGATTAAACTAGGTTATGTAGTTACCTTTAGGGGAGAAAACTGCATAATAGAAAAGGAAGGTAAAAAAGTGACCGCAACTTTAAAAGGTGAATTGTATGTGTTACATGATAATCAATCAGAGGTGGCTAACACAGTGTATAATAACGTTAAACCTCATGATGAATGCATACATTTGTTACACAGACGTTTAGGGCATATAAATTTTAAAATGCTTAAGCAAACGGTTGAACTATCTAAAGGTATAAAACTGAAGCCTTGCAGTAAGTATTTGCACTGCAATGTTTGCAGTCAAGAAAAAAGCAAGGTAATACTAGCAAATAGAATTAATGGATTTAAAACTAAAGAGCCTCTAGAGGTCGTATTTGCTGATTTTATAGGTCCTAAAAAACCAAGTGTGGGAGTTGCTCGTTATATATTAAGTATAATGGATCATTGTTCTAGATATGGTTTCTGTTATTTAATGAAGAGTAAAACGGAAACGCATCAGAATTTCTTTAATTGGTTGAAGTTTGCAGAAAGAAAAACTAAAAGGAAACTAGTAACTCTTGTAACTGATAATGGTATGGAATTTATAAGTAATAAATTCCAAAATAGACTGAAGATGGCAGGTGTAGAACATAAAAAGTCTGCACCATATAGGCCACAACATAATTTTTTATAGAAAGACGAGTCCAAACAATACAGGCAATGGCTCATACTATGTTGTCGGATTCAGGATTACCTGAAAATTTGTGGGGAGAAGTAATAATGTGTGGTAATCATATATTGAATAATGTTGTTAACTCAACAACAGGTGAATTACCATTCACACAGTGGCATGGTAGAAAACCTGACCTAAGCTATATGAACACATTTGGAGCACCACCATGGGTGCATATTCCTACACAACTGAGACATAAGGGGCAGCATTGGGCTAAAAGATTATTTTTTGTAGGTTATGAATCTAACCGTAAATCTTACAGGTTCTGTACAGGTTACAGGTTCTTACAGGCTCTTTACTGTAGTGCTAGTGCACAATTCCTTGAACATGTAGGATGGGAAAAACTGGAGCAAAATTCGAATGAAGATGTAATCATAGAAACCTACAAAAGGCTAAACCACCATATCAGTAGTAAGAAAAATCCAATTAAAGAGGAAGTAAAGGAAGAGCAAATAGGACCAGAACAGGAAGAAATAGATGAACAGGAAGAAATAGATAACCAGGAACAGGTACTAGATGAAAGTCCACCTGAAAGCTCTGTAATACCTAGACGTTCAACACGTGAAACCAGACCACCTGACAGGTTCCAAGCAAGTGTAGTTTGCCAAGTTAGTAAAGTTCCAACTACTGTGGAAGAACTTAAGGATCAAGAGAATTGGCATAGAGCAATGGAAAAGGAACTGAATTCATTAAAACAGATAAAAGTCTATGAGAATGTTAAATTACCTCCAGGTGAAAAGTCCATTGGCTGCAAATGGATATTTAAATTAAAAACAGGTAAAAATGGGACTGTTACCCATAAGGCTAGGTTGGTAGCTCAAGGATTTAATCAAACTGCATGTGATTATGATGAGGTATTTGCACCAAGTCTAAAAGCAACAACCTTGAGAGCAGCTTTAGTGTGAGCAGCTAAGAAAAACTATATCATAAATCATTTAGATGTAGAAACTGCTTATCTGCATGCACCATTGCAGCACACTAAATACCTAAAGAAACCTGTAGGGATTAAGGATGATAAAACAAATAATGACTGCTGGAAACTGAAAAAGAGTCTCTATGGATTAAAACAATCTGGTTACGAATGGAACCAATATATTGTTAAGGAGTTAAACAATATAGGATTTAAAGCAGGTTTAGCTGATCCATGTTTATTTAAAAAAGAGACAAATGGAATAGTGTCATTGTTATTGTTGTTTACAGATGATATTGCTTTAATTACAAAAACTAATAATGAAGCTACTGAAATAATATCTATTAGGAAAGAGGATAAAATTAAAGCAATTAGGAGAGATAAAACAGTATCTAGGATTGACAATAAATAAAAGCAACAGTGGCTATAAGATATCTCAAGAGGATAAGATTTATCAATTACTAAAAGCATATAAGATGGAACTTTGTAAACCGGCAAAAACTCCGATGAGTCAAGAATTTTGCCGCACTGATGCTCAAAGTTCAAAATTTGATAAGACTATTTATCAACCACTAATTGGTAGTTTATCATATATTAGTAATTGGTCAAGGGCTGATATTGCCTATAGCGTTAATCAATTGGCTCGATTCAACGCTGAACCACTGAACGACACTGGCAAGCGGCAGAATGTATCTTAAGATATCTTAAAAGGACAATGCACTATGCATTGTATTTGGAGCCAAAAGATGATTTGATTTTAAGTGCATATGCTGATGGAAGTTTTGCAACAGATATAAACACTAGGAAATCAACTTCAGGAATGGCTATACTATTAGGAAAAGCATTGATTGGTTGGAGGTCAATTAGACAGCAACACATAAGTATGTCCACAATGGAAGCAGAATTTTCATGTCTATCTTTATTATGTACTGATTTAATTCTGTATAAACAGTTATTATTGGATATGGGATTAACTGTTAAAGATTCCATTGTTGTGTATGAGGACAATCAAGCAGCCATATGGAAGGCTACAAATATTGCTGTGAAAACGAGATCTAAGCATACAGATCTTAGATATCTGAATGTAAGGCAATCTGTAAAGGATGGTTTAATAAGACTGGAATATTGTATGACTGAGCAAAATATTGCTGATCAGTTTACAAAAGCCCAAGGTGCAGTGAAGCACAAAGAGAGTTGTGATGACTATGGATTAAGGTTGTAAATATATATATATATATATATTATTATATTACCCAAAAGGGGAGAATGTTAGGAATAACATAGGTTACCTAACGTAGTTTGGGTAAAATAATATATATAGATTATGATAGTAAGTTTAAGTGTGTGTCACTTTAAACTGCAAAGCATGTAATTTTGGGTGCGGTGTTGAACCGCCATAAGAGGGAGCAAGAGAACTTTGCTCATTTGCTGACGATTCCTGATGATTCCTGATGATTGACTGGTTTGATGGATTGATGGTTTGTTAACTGCATGTTTCCCCTACTGCTGAGTTGCTGAAGGAAGAAAGGAGTTTTGACTTCTTCATATCTCTACTGCGAGAAGATATATTACTGGACTGATATTTGTTAGTTTACTGACCTCTCTTTTTCGACACTGGAATTTGCAACTTAATAATCCCCGGACGGACTGAATTAGTGAATGATATATGGACTGTTTGACTATGCTAAAACTCTTACTGAAATAAACTATTTAACTAGCACTGTGTATCTGTTTTACTGAGTGTAAGCTACAAAAATGTTTATCTCACATATTTTGCCTGCCTGCCTGCCTGCTGTGCAGATTCTGCTAGGGTGTATCCCTAACAACCTGTAAAGTCATGGAATCAATTACTAACCAATACATTATCCTCCACTTAGAGACAAACAACCTACTCTCTAATAAACAATTTGGTTTAAATAAAAAACTATCCTGTAGTATGCCACTCTTACACTGCAAAAACATATGGACTACACAACTCAGATCAAAGCAATAGAAGTAATCTACATGGACTTCTGTAAAGCCTTTGATTCAGTGGTACATGACAAACTACTCAAACTAAAATCTTATGGTATCTCTGGACACCTGCATAACTGGATAGAAGCATTCCTGTCAAACAGAGAACAAATGGTCAAAATTGGGAGCATCCTATCAAATTCTGTACCTGTCAACAGTGGTGTCCCCCAAGGCAGTGTTCTAGGAACAACTCTCTTCATACTTTACATAAATGAGCTCTGTGATCATATTAAGAGTAATGTGTTCTCTTTGCTGATGATGTCAAGCACCACAGACAATACTGCTACCCTTCAAAAAGACCTTGACTGTGTCAGAATGGTGAATCAAATGGCAACTTCAAATCTCAACAAATAAATGCTCTGTCTTACATATTGGCAAAAAATAATAATAATCAGAAAATAAAATACAGGCCGAATAGTCAAGACCTTGTTGATGATCCAAACCCTGTCAAGAATCTTGGAGTACTCATCTCTATCATCTCTAATGATAGCCAAAAAGGCATTAAGAGTTGTTAACCTAATCTTACATAGGTTTTTCTCTGGTAATATCACACTACTAACTAGAGCACAAAAAACATTTGCTAGACCAATACTCGATCTCATCCAAACAGGATTGGTTGTCTTTTTTCATGGTATTATCAAGATGGAAGCCTGGGAGCACAAGAGGATAATTAATTAAAGAATCAAGCAGTCCTTAACAAGGAAATAGGCTTATTATCCTTGAAAACTAGACCCTGTTTCCTTATATTCCTACTAGCAAGTTAGCTGTATAAAACTTTCAGTGAAGTTGCACAAATGAAGAACCAACCCACCAAACATGACCTTAGGGAAAGTAGTAAGCATTAATATTACTTTTTATTTTTTTCTGATATTTTTAGGAAAATGGAATATTTTGCCTTCTGAAAAACTGAAGGTGTACTAATATGCACTGGTGATTCAAAGCTCTACCATTCTGGCACAGAAATAGGCTGCCTCAAATTTAAATCTGAAACACTATAAAAGCCTGACTCACAGACGAACACTATACAAAAGCCTGATGATGGCAGATGAGATTCTGCTGAAACGTCACTACAACTTTAAAAGCACAACTACTATGACATGGGAAAATACCCGAGCAAAGCCAAATTCCATACATGTAAGTACCCGCGAAAACTTAAGAAAATAAATATCAAACCTCTACGGGGAGGAAATAAACAGCCAGATCAAAACCTACGAGAAACTGGAAATTAAAAGAGCGAGAATACTATGTGACCTCCAATTCCTACGCAGCTTCAGAGACAACAATACCACACCAACCTGCTTCAAATTAACATTTCATCAAAGCACAGCAGCCACTAAACGTATCCTGAAAAGAACTGAAATGGCTCTACTAAGGAACGAGTTCCACAGCAAGAGATTCCAATTAGATCAGTTAAACAAAGGCTTGCTAGCACTACACCTGGAATTGAGCAGCAAAATCCACCCTCTACTTTGGGACAAGATTAAACAACTTACAACTTGGAGAGCTGATTCTGAAAGCATTTACAAAACTGATAAACTCTTGAAAAAGTTAAAGAAATTAGAACAGGATAAGAAACCCCCAACAACTCACAACAACACCTGAAGCAATTAGTATACAACGTTTCCAACAGAGAACTCACCAAAACAGAAACAAATGTCCTAACCAAAGGATTCAATTATGCTATAGCACCCCAAAAAATCCCCACAGAATCCATCATATGTGCAGTAGAATCCAGCCTAACCAAATTAAATACAGATGAAGTTGATAAAGTAAGACACCAAGTTACCAACATCCTCTCCACGAGCAAACCACCCAAAAGCAGCTTGCAGAAAGAAGAAATTAAAGCGCTACAAACCCTGAAAAGAGATAACAGCATAATCATACTCCCAGCAGACAAAGGGAATGCCACAGTAGTAATGGACAGAAAAGACTATGAAACAAAATTGACAGACCTACTCCAAGACTCCACATACAAACCCATAAACACAGACCCAACCACATACCTGGAAAAATTAACTAAGAAGAAAATTATAACCAGCCACATGAGCAAAGAGATCCAACAGACAATCATCCCAAGAGAAAAATCTTCCAGATGCCCCAAACTATACGGCCTCCAAAAATACACAAAGAAGGCATACCTCTCAGACCCATAGTCAGCTCCAGAGGAGCACCACTACAAAACCTAGCCAAATACTTAGCAAAACAGCTACAGCCCCATGCTGAAACAGCAGCTTCACATGTACAAAACTCATACCACTTCTTGGAAATGATCAAAGATCTACATGTGGAGCAAGAAGACCTGCTTGTAAGTTTTGACGTGGTTTCACTATTCACTCAAGTCCCGATAAAAGAGACCCTTGAAATCATCAAAAATAAATACCAACCAGCTAAACACCTCATGGAACTAACAGAACTTAACCAACACATATTTCATATACAAAGGACAAAGATACAAACAAATTGAAGGAGCCCCTATGGGATCACCATAGGTAGGTCCAAGGAAGAAGTATGGTACTCATATGAGCCTGTAAAAGAGAGTTTAATGCTTTAAATTACTACATTTTGCATCTATTTTTTCCATTTTCTAATATCTAGGTAATATCAAAACTATAGATATTGGGAACATCTGGGAAGGACCTGATTGGGAAATAGCCCATTTTCGGTAAAATAAATAAAAGGCAGTATTCCATTCTTGGAATAGAAATACATCATGGCTTTCTAATGTTCATGTCTCCTACTTTTTCATATTTTATACTTATTTTCCCCTTTAAATTTCTTACAGGGAGAATGTTCTCCTATGAGCCAAGGACCAGAGAACAAGACCCAAGTGACAGAGTTGATTTTAATGGGACTTTCAGACATCCCAGCTGTCCACTTCTCTTTGTCATCATTTTGCTGATCTATCTTGTCACACTACTGGGCAACGGCAGCATCCTCCTTGCCATAGGAACTAATTCTCAGCTGCACAATCCCATGTATTTCTTCCTCAGTAATCTTCCTTTGCTGGACATCTTCTGCTCCACAGCTACAGTGCCCAAGATGCTGGAGAACCTCTTGATAGAATGCAATTCCATCTCCTTTACTGGCTGTGTCTTGTTGGCCCTCGCCGGGACTGAGCATGCTCTATGGGATGATTACTCCAATGTTAAATCCCTTGATTTATAGCCTTAGAAACAAAGAAGTGAAAAAAGCCCTTGAGCACCGAATAGTTCATCAATTCCATTAACAGCAAAAGAATTTAATGAGGTTATTAGAAAAGATAGTTTGTTTAGCTTATCTTATCTTATTTGATAGAAAGGTATGCCCAGAATCTTGCAACAAGGAGAAATAGGGGCAATATGCTGTCTCTGTAAACCGCTTAGAGAGGGATAAGTGCTATTGCTATATGGCAAGTCACATTTCCCTAACTGTTCTGGTTATTCTCTCTCTCACACTACTTTTAATTAATCCTTGATTGGAATAAAGTAGAAACGGGTTTTAACTAATGAACTGATGATGCCTCAACCCATGGTGATGGATGCAGTTATTCAATGGCCTCATTGGAAGGGTCTATGACAATTAACCACAGCCAACTTGCCATGGCCAATTCACCATGGCCAACTCACTGTGAGACAACTTGCCACATCCAAGTTGCCAGAGGACAACTGCGGGACAAGAATTCCACTAATGTCAAAGAAATGGCAGAATAAAATCTTAAAATTTTAAAAAGGATGCAAAAGAAGGGACAGAATTAAGTGTCAATGGCAAAAATTAAAACAATCTATTATTTATTTTAAATAATTAAATACAATTGTTACATTTTCTGGCAGCGAGTTGTCACATTCTGTCAAAGGAATGGAGAAAGCATGTACCCCGTGGCACTCCACATAGTAGGGAACAAGGATGGGATCCTTCTCCCCCGATCACCAGCAACTAGAATTGACCAGGAAGGAAGGAGATGAACCAGCACAACATGGTGCTGTCCATCCCTGGTCCTCTGAGTTAATCCAGGAGAATATCAAAAGCTGCTGAGAAGGCCAAGTTGGGCAAAGATGGATGTATAACCCTTGCCAGATATTTGAGGATGATCCAGATTTCTGTAATTAATGGTGGAGACAGAACACTCCCGTGAAGGGAGATCCAATATCCCCCAGCTAGCAACATTCTCATAGTTGTGACACCAGAATTGTAATTTTCCCATCTCTAGATGTGTAAAACATGTATTTGTCAGATTTGTCAGTAAAGGATGAGACATATGTCTGGCTCTGGACTTTTAAAAGACTGGAAAATTTTCATGAACTGATAAGGGTGGTAGTGGTAATTTCAATTCTGTACAATCAGTGGCGGATTAAGGCTCATTGCACCCTAAGCACTGACAAATCTTGATGCCACCCTCCTTTGTACATACTGTACAATCGAAGCCAAGCTTAGGCTACATAATTTTTTTGTGGTTCCTCCTTTGGGCCTGGTGCCCTAAGCATGTGCTTAGTCTGCTTATTGCTTAATACATCACTATGTACAACAAAGCATCAATATTATATAAATATATTTGCTTTATTCTTGGTGCTGTTTTTAATAATGGAAAATAAAAATACTAAATTCATTGGTCCGTTTTATATGTACTGTAAAATGAAATACTGGTTGGTAGTCCTTTATCTTCATTTGCGTGGAGGTAGTAACCAGCACACCAATATTTCCTTGATTCAATTTATTAGATTTTTGTGAGTTCTTGGAAGATCTGCACTGTGAAATTGAAGATGAAATGAGCCCTTATTTGAGACTGCTCACTCCCTTGTCTCTGACATTGACCCACGAGCCACTTTTGATGATTTAGTACAACCAGTGACAAAGTTCTCTCAAATATATAACAATTTCAGAATAAGTTGAGGCACATTTCAATCTGAAACTTCCATCCATCAGTATTTTGGACATGTGGTTGAGGGAAGCTAAGTTATAATTCTTCATCCAGCAGTTCTTCACCCAGCATTTATGGGACAATTTTTAGGTATACCATCTCCCTTTTATTTATGTTTCCTGGCAGACTCTACAGCTTTTCATCTGAAAAGGATGAAGAATATCATATTCAAAATGTGTCTGAAATAGCATACCCATTTGGATGTATACTCTGTTATATCTGGGAGGATGGTTCAAGAACGGAGGCAAGACTCAGATAGTAACTAAAGCTCTTTATTTGTGACTTTAGATCTGAGCAACTAAACCCAGCCACAGCAGCCCCTTTTATAGGGCTGGCTGCGGCTAGGCAGCCAATGAAGGCGATTTGAGTTTGCCGCTCTTGGCAGGGCCAATCGCGGCAGCCCATTTACTGGCCAATTGCATCAGTCTATGGCGACCAATCACAATCAGCTTTCAGCGGGCCAATCAGATTTGCAGGCTACGAGCCTGCTAGTCCGGAACACCCCTTCCCTCTCGGTTCCGTTTAAGGGGTGGAGTAATATAGTCTCACAGGTAAGCAGGTCTTCGCACCTGTCTGCCTGACTTACACACTTCCGCTTGACCCTGTTCAAACCCGGGTTCAGATGGACTGCTTGCTGGATCAAATGGGAATGGTGAACCGGTGTCATGGTCAGGGCTCTCCTCTGGTGCCTCCGGGGTGATGAAGTCTTCAGCCTCGTTGTTACTGTTCTGGCTCTCGGGGCTCACTGAACCTGCCTGGATGCTGCTTCCTGGTGAAGCGTTCAACTGTCCAGTCTCAGTTGCAGCTGGTGAGTGTTGCCAACCATGGTGCGGTGATCTCAGTGATAGTTCGGAATAGACAGGTGTTGGTTCTAATTCTGAGTTCACTGCTTCCCCTCCCCGCCTAGTGTCAAAGTTAGGGTCAGGGTTGGAAGATGTAGTTAGTCTGGAGCGCAGTTGGTCAATATGGCGTTTCCATGGTCTGCCATCAGTGGTGAGTAGACGATAGGAGCGGGGGCCCGTAACTTGAGTTACCTGGGCAGTAATCCAAAGAGGATCCCCAGAAAATTTTTTTGTGAAAACAAGGTCTCCTACCTTGAAAACACGGTGCTTGCTGCTGGAACCCAGGGGCTTTTCCGGGGTGTAGGCAGGGTGCAAACGATCTAGAGGCGATCTGAGTTTCCTGGCCATCAGGAGTTCAGCTGGGCACTTGTTGTTCGTGCTGTTTGGTGTGATGTGTTGTAGTAGCAGCATTCTAGTGACTTTGTCATGGATGTTGCCTTGATCCATTTTCTGCAGGGTTTTCTTTGTAAACTGAACCATTCATTCAGCCCTACCATTCGCCGCAGGATGAGCTGGTGATGTGAGTGCGTGTCGGATGCCCTGTTCTGCTAAATACTGTTCAAAGGCTAAGGCAGTAAATTGGGGCCCATTGTCAGAGACCAGGACATCTGGTAACCCATGTGTGGCAAAGAGTCTGTTCAGTTTTTTAATGACCGCCTCAATAGTGGTTGCTTTCATTTTATTGACCTCAAGCCAGTTTGAGTAGGCATCAACTGTTATTAAGAAGGTGTGGCCTCTCGTAGGTCCCGCAAAGTCAATATGTATGCGAGACCAAGGACCCCTGGGTGTTTCCCATTCTGTTGGTGGGGCTTTAGGTGGAGCTGATTGGTTTTCCTGGCATTTGTTACAAGAGGCGACCCAGGTTTTGATTTGTTTATCTATACCTGGCCACCAGGCGTAACTTCTTGCCAGCGCTTTCATACGTACAATGCCGGGTTGTCCATTGTGTAGCATTTGCAAGACCCTTTTTTGTAACTTAGTTGGTACAACAACTCGGTCTCCCCACAAAACGCACCCTTTTTGTGAAAAAAGTTCCATTTGTCTGTTTTTAAATGGCTTAAACATTTCCTTAGTGTCGTAATCTGGCCATCTCCTCTCCACCCAGCCAAGAACTCGTGCCAAACAAGAGTCTCTTTTGGTTTCAAACACAATGTCTTGTGCCATTAGTGGAGGTGATGGCATTGTCTCTATTTGCAGTATGGGGAGTGTGGGAGCTGGGTCTTCCTGTGGCTTGGGTAGCGGTGAGAGACTCAAGGCATCTGCGTGGGGAATAGATTTCCCCAGGCAGTACTTTAATTGATAATCGTAGGCAGCGAGAAATTCCGACCATTGCGTCATTCTGGGGAAGAGAATGTGTGGAGTAGGTTTGTCACCCGCCAGGATCCCAAGTAGTGGCTTATGATCCGTTATAATAGAAAATGGTCTCCAATAAACATATTCGTGAAATCGTTTTATTGCAGAGACAATAGCAAGGGCTTCCTTATCTAATTGGCTATAGTTTCTTTCTGTTTTTGATAGAGTTCTTGAAAAAAATGCAAATGGTGCTTCTGAGCCATTTGGTAGGACATGGCTCAGGATGGCCCGTACCCCAAATGGTGAGGCGTCACACGTGACAGTCAAAGGTAGTGTCTCGTTATACTGAATTAGTACTGCCTTTGAAGTAAGGAGGTCTTTTACTTGCTGGAAGGTGTGTTCCTCCCGACGTCCCCAATTCCAGGATGCCCTTTTATCGAGTAGTCTATGAAGGGGCTCAACAACAGTCGCCTTCTGGGGTAGGAAGATGTTATAAAAGTTAATAAGTCCCAGGAAGGCTTGGAGGTCGGTTTTTTTTTTAGGTCTTGGGGCGTTTTTGCGAAAACTGTGTCGCCGATGTTGAATGCGCGATGTCGGCTGGTGGAGCCAGGGGGTTTCTCCAGATTGTAAGTGGGATGCAACCGGTCTAGTGGTGAGTGGAGTCTTCTGCCCATAAGTAGTTTTGCTAGGCATCTGTTAGTGGTTGTGTTAGGCATGATATGTTGTATCAGCAACATTTTGTTGATTTGCTCTTGGATATTGCCATCCTCAATTTTTTGTATGGTTTTTTTTTTTTTGTAAATTGAACCATCCGTTCCACCCTCCCATTTTCCGCCGGGTAAGCGGGCAATGGCAATGCATGTCTGATGCCTCGGGCAGCTAGGTATTGTTTGAATGCCAGTGCCGTGAACTGTGGCCCATTGTCGGAGACTATCACATCTGGCAACCCGTGTGTGGCAAAGAGTTTAAGTTTAGCTATGACGGCCTCTGTGGTTGTTTTTTTCATAGTGCAGACTTCCAGCCAATTTGAATAGGCATCTACGGTTATCAGAGAGGTGTGCCCATGAGTGGGGCTGGCGAAATCAAGGTGGATTCGGGACCAGGGGCCTCTGGGTGTTTCCCATTCCAGGGTGGTGCTGTGGGGGTGGGTGGGGGGTGGATCGCGTTTGTTGGCAACTATTGCAAGCTGCGACCCATGTCTTGATCTGCTTGTCCATCCCTGGCCACCAAGTATAACTTCTTGCCAGGGCTTTCATCCGGATGATGCCTGGGTGCCCTTCATGCAGCATGTCCAGCATTGTAGTTTGTAATGTTTCAGGTATCACCACCCAATCTCCCCAAAGAATGCACCCTTTTTGAGCAAAGAGTTCAGTTTGCCGGCTCCTGAAGGCTTTAAAACATTCGTCTTTATCATTTTCCGGCAAACCCCGTTCTACCCAACTTAAGACTCGCGCCAGCCACCTGTCTTTTTTTGTCTCGCAGGCAATGTCTGGCATGGTGAGAAGAGGGCTGGGTAGGGTTTCTATTTGGAGGGCTTGAGTGGTGGCTGCTGGGTCATCTAGTATGTCCGGAAGGGGTGAGCGGCTCAAAGCATCGGTGTGCAAAATGTCCTTGCCGGGGCGGTGCATGAGCTGGTAATTATAGGCGGCCAAGAACTCGGACCACCTCATCAGGCGAGGTGAGAGGGTGTTCGGGGTGGCCCTGTTGCCTGCCAATATGCCAAGCAGAGGTTTATGGTCGGTAATAATTGAAAAGGTCCTACCGTAGACGTATTCGTGGAACCTTTGCACTCCGGAGATGATCGCTAAGGCTTCCTTGTCCAGTTGGCTGTAGTTTCTTTCCAGTTTGGACAGGGTTCTTGAAAAGAAGTTAATGGGTGCCTCTTTTCTGTCTGGTAAGATGTGACTGAGGATTGCTCCTACTCTGAAAGGCGATGCACCGCATGTAATTGTTAGTGGTAGAGTTTCACTAAACTGGATGAGAACTGCATCAGAAATTAAGAGGTTTTTTTATTTGTTGAAAGGCATTTTCCTCCCATTTTCCCCAGGTCCAGCAGGCAGTTTTTTCCAATAGTCTATGCAATGGTTCCGCCACGGTCGCCTTTTGGGGTAGGAAAACATTATAAAAGTTAATGAGTCCTAAAAACGCCTGAAGCTCCATTTTGTTTTTGGTCTGGGGGCTTCCTTGATTGCTTTGAGATTTTTCTGGGTGGAGTGAATTCCGTGCTTGTCTAGGAGGTACCCCCAAAACTCGACCCTCCCAGTGCAAAGTTGGCATTTTTCTTTTTTAACTTTCAAGCCAGAGTCTAAATTTTTGGAGTACTGCCCTCAGGTGTTTTTCTAGTTGTTTTTTATTAGCTGCTGCCACTAATACATCATCAAAGTATGGCACTACTCCCTTAATGCCTTGCAGCATCCTTTCCATTAGGCTTTGGAAAATCCCAGGCACTACCGTGATGCCGAATTGGAGGCGGTTGCATTTAAATGCCCCCCAGTGCGTCACAATCGTTTGTGCCTCAGCAGTTTCTGCATCGACCGGCAGCTGCTGATAGGCTTGTGCCAGGTCAAGCTTTGTAAAGACCCAGCCTCCCTCCAGTGAGTGCAGGAGGTGCTGGGCTACTGGCACGGGATAGGCACTTTGCTGCAGGGTACGGTTGAGGGTGGCCTTATAGTCTCCACGAATTCTTATGGAGCCATCTGGTTTGATTGGGGTGACTATAGGCATTTCCCATCGGGCATGGTCAGTAGGCTCCAATACCCCTTGGGCAATGAGCTTATTTAGTTGCTTGTTTATTTTAGGCTTGAGTACGAATGGCACTCGCCGCATTTTGAGGTGGATAGGGGCGACATCTGGGTTAAACTTGATGGAGATTGGGGACCCTTTGTACTTGCCTAAGGTATTGTCAAAGACCTCTTGGAAGTCCCGTGCAAGTGCCGCTTCCCAATCCTGTTTGTTTGTGTGGTCAATACCAGGCATTTCTATTCCTAGCAGCTTGAACCATTGTAGCCCGAGCAAGCTGGGGCTGTCATTGTTCACAATGGTGAGTGGCAATATGTTGGTGCAGCCTTTGAATGTGATTTTGAAGTGCCTGATGCCGGTAATGGGGATGCGGTTTTCCTGGTAGTCTCTGAGAATGAGCTTTTGGTCGCTTAGTTCGTGTGGGTGTATGCTGGGTATTAGGCGCTTGATGGTGTGCCAGGAGACCACGGAGAGGTAGGATCCTGAATCAACCTCCATGGAGCACGGTTGGTTTTCAATGTTTACCGTCATGTGTATTTTTCGGGCAGCTATGGTTGAAGAATGGGTGATGACAACCATTTGATGGGTTTATTCTTTCTGCAGTGCTTCATTTAAGCATTTGGTCTGGCCGTCTCGGCTCCATCAACTGTCAGTCTGGCAATCCCAATGCTTTGGGGGAGTGCCATCTCATTGTCTAGGGCTGCCGCCTTGGTGCCGGGGACTCTGGTTGCATTTATTTCAGCAAACTTTTGCGATGTGCCCCCGCTTCTCACAATGCTGACAAATAGCATCAAGGAAATGGCATTCAGAGTGGGGGTGATTGCCTCTGCATCCGGCGCTCTGGAACCATGACTTATGACCCTGCCGGTCTCATCGATCACATTCTGATTGAAGCTGTTGGATTTATTCCTCCTCTTAGTCGCTGTCAGAGGGGGGTTCGATGTTGCCGTGGTGGGTGGAGGTGGTGTTTTTTTCAAGTCCGGTGGCATAAGGTATTCTGCAATGAGTAGAGGAGTGGAGAACTCTTCTTGTGAAATATTTCTGGACTTTCTCAACTGTGCTAATATCAGATACGTAATGTGGGTTCTAGATTGATGAGCTGTATTCGCGTATTGGTCTAGCAAATGTTTTGTATGCTCTCGTTAGTAGTGTTATATTACCAGAGAAAAAGCTATGTAGGATTAGGTTAACAACTCTTAATGCCTTTTTGGCTATGTAGTTACAGTGGGCTCTAGCACTTAGAACATTAGAGATGAGAACTCCAAGGTCCTTGACAGAGCTTGGATCATCAACAAATTCTTGACTATTCAGCTTGTATTTTATTTTCTATTTTTTTTGCCAGTATGTAAGACAGAGCATTTATTTCTTGAGATTTGAAGTTGCCATTTGATTGACCATATTGATACATAGTCGAGGTCTTTTTGAAGGGTAGCAGTATTGTCTGTGGTGTTGAATAGCTTTACATCGTCAGTGAAGAGAAAGCAGTTGCTCTTATATGATCACAGAGGTCATTTTATGTAAAGTATGAAGAGAGTTGGTCCTAGAACACTGCCTTGGGGGACTCCACTGTTGACAGGTACAGAATTTGATAGGATGCTCCCAATTTTGACCATTTGTTGTCTGTTTGACAGGAATGCTTCTATCCAGTTATGCAGGTGTCCAGACAATACATTCCACAAGATTTTATTTTTAGGAGTAGTTTGTCGTGTACCACTGAATCAAAGGCTTTACAGAAGTCTATGCAAATTGCATCTATTGCTTTGACCTGATCAAGTTGTGTAGTCCATATGTTTTTGCAGTGTAAGAGTTGCAGATTACAGGATAATAATCCATTACTGATCTTTATTTCCTGCTTTTTTCAACTCAGCTGCTTTGCGCGACAGAGCTGTAGTTGAAAAAGAAAGAAAAAAGAACAGAGTGCAGTGTGTTGTTTCTCTCTCTTAAATTCTCTTTTTTTAATTCCACTGCCCCCCACCACTAGCATTATTGTAAATTCTTATTTTAGCAATGTTTTTATTTTTACCTTTTATTTTCAAGGGGAAGCCTTAGAATTTTTATATATATATTTTAATCTATTTATTTATTTTTACTTTTATTTTTTCCTCTTTTTTAGTGGGATTTTTTTTTTATTTATAATCCTGGATTATTTTGGTCTCCTTGTCTTTTCTTTTTTGGGATTCTCTAATTGGATTAGGGTTTGAAGAACCTGAAGATTCTACTTCTTTTTTTTCTCTTCTCTTGCTTTGTTCTCTTTTTTTTATTATTACTATTACTGGGCTTGCTTCTTTTTATTTTTATTTTTTATCCTGGATTACTCTATAATTGGATTAGGGTTAGGAAGAACCTGAAGAATCTCTTTTTTTCTCCTTTTTTTTCTTTTTTTTCTCTCTCTCTCTCCCTCACGATTGGATTTTTTGCTGCTGGACTTTTCCACTTTGGATTATAACTGGCTACGTTTTTGATTGGATTAAATTTGAAAGAATTTGAAGATTCTGAACCACCTAAAATGAGTAGGAAACTCATACCCCCGGGTGCTTTCGTATCTTCTTCTGCTTCTTCACCATCTGGAGGACAACGTTCAATGCAGGTAATGTCAAAGCAAGATAAAGAACAAGAAAAAGTAACTTTACTGATGATCATGCAAGGAATTCAAGACCTTAAGACAAAAATAGATATCATTGAACAAAGAACAGGGAAGATTGAAGAAAATGATGATGGTGAAATATGATGTGAGAATTCAAAAAGTTGAAGAAGAGGCTGAACGAAGAGAGGAAAAGATTGGAAATATTCATACTAGATTAATGGTGGTCGAACAAGAAAAAAGCGGGATGTTGAAGTGGGAGATGGAGAGGTCTGAATTTTATCTTAGATTCCAAAATATAGAGGAAGAAAAAGGGCAAGATTTGGCTGTGATAATGATAGAAATCTTGGCTGTTGTTTTGGAAAAGATGATGGATGGAGTAGATGAGATATACCGTGTTTCCACAAGATATGCGATGAGAAATAACCTACCCAAAGAAGTCCACATTAGATTTACTAAAAAATCTATTAAGACACAGATTTTACAAGCGGCAAGAGAGAAGATATTTAAATACAAAGGTAAAGAAATCTGGGTCCTAAAACAAATACCTAGAAGAGTGAGAGAGATGAGAGGAGAATATCGATTTCTGACCAAAGCGTTATTGAAGAAGGAGGTGATGGCTGGGATCAGATGGCTGATCCCAGAAGGATTGATGTTTATATGGCAAGAACAGAGATATAGAATTGATTCAGTTGAGAAAGCAGAACTCTTCTACGCAGATTTTTTTGGAAGGAGAGAGGAAGAGGCAGAAAAAGAGGTCTTACTAAGTGAATCCCAAGAGGAACAAATGGAGATGGTAAAAGAAGAAGGTGTAGTATGTGGACAGGTGGATATCAAAGACCAACGTGAACCAAGAAGTATGAGACCCGCCAAGTCTAAATATAAAATATCATCATGGAAGAGAAAAAATTGATAACAATGAACATAAATGGACTGAATTCAGCTGCCAAGAGAAGGAAGACTTTTAATAAACTAGGGAAATTAAAGTTTGACATAATTTGTTTATAAGAAGTACAGAAGACATTATATACGGGAGTCTTTGTGGTTAAACTGGGAGAAGATAAAAAAACAATGTTATTTGAAAATTCCAGTTTGGTTATCGACGATTGAAGCTTTTTCTTATCCTATAATCTATAAAAAGGAACAAACAGTTAGATATGGGGAATTACTAGATGAAAAGGGTGAACTTAAATTGATACAAAAATTAGAGGAACAAGGTATACAGACGAATTGGTTTTCTTATGCACAAATACACTCAAGGTATGATGAAGATTCCAAAACAGAGGGATTTTACGATAAACAGACCAATTTAGATAAGATTTTGACAGGTACTGATGAAAAGATGATTAAAAAACTATATGGTTACTTATTGGGAATTAAGCTAGAGGACGAACAAGTTAAAGAAACTATGATTGCTTGGGGGAGGAATTTTGGATATGGGATTGATTTAGAGAAATGGCAGAAATTATGGTCGCAAAATTATAAAATGACAATGTCTACAGCTTATAAAGAAAACTTGTATAAGATGTTTTACAGGTGGCATTTCCCCCCGACAAGGATAGCAAGAATGTTTAAGAACAAATCGGAAAAATCTTGGAAGTGTCATCAGATACCTGGTTCATATTACCATATGTGGTTGACTTGTGAGGATGCCAGAAAATACTGGACTAAAATCCGCATGTGGTTGGAAAAAATGACAAAGAGACATATAGACTTGAAACTGGAGTTTTTCTTATTGGGAATCTTACCAGAGGTTTATAGTAAAGATTTGAAATACTTGATTGTAAATGTATTGACTGTGGCTAGGATTGTATTTGCAAAAAATTGGAAAAATGAGAAAATTCTATTGCAGGAGGAAATTATTAAGAAAATATTGGAATGTGCTGAGATGAGTAGATTGACATTTCAAATTAGAGAGCAAAAAGATAAACAACTTTATACAATTTGGGACCTTTTCTATCAATGGCTGGATGATAAAATACAAAAATAGAATATTTAGAATGTTAGGTAATAAGGAATATTATTGACTTTTCTTCTCCCTTTTCTTTTGTTACTTGACATTACATTTATAAAATGTTTTTTTCTTTTTTCTTAAGATATAATTGGTATGATTATATGATTTGTTATAGAATAAATTACTTAAATTATAGTTATCTCATAAGGCATGATTGAATAAAAGTATAGTCAAATCCTTTTTTTCAATAATGATATGTGGATATATAAGTTTGAATTGATAATAAGAGTTATTATGTAATGTAATTGTAATTGTGACTAAGAAATGAATGCACAAAACTGATGAACCAACTGACACAGTGTTTGTTTATAAGTATTGAAGAGAGCAGATGTTTTTATGTTTTTGTTTGTTTGTTTGTTTGTTAAAAAACCAATAAAATTGTTTTCAAAAAAAAAAGAAAAAGAAAGAAAAAAGGGCTTTTCCAACTGCAGCGCATTTGCATGCAGCGCTGCTCAACTGTCCAGGCCGCTCAGCAGGTTGTAAATTGCACTTCTGCAACTCGGCGTGACACTAATAGACAGAACCGGTAGTTATACCAGTCAGATCCCCTCCCATGCAAAGTCTCATTTCCCACCCCATTTCAAAATAATGAAATTTTTCCAAAAAGAAGTTCTTTTAAAAAGTTTTTATTTTTTTAAGACAAACACATACAAACAAAACATAAAAACATAAAAACATCTTCCATTTTATATACATTCCGTGTGTCAGTTGGTTACAAATTTTTTGTATTATCCTTTTGTAGTCGTTACTCCCAGTTTATATCAATTTTCACATTGTCAAACTAGCATATGCTTATATATTTATCAGTTATTAATCATCCATGACTAAACTATTTATTCCATCATTTTATAAGAGATATTTCAAATTTTGTTTTAAAATTTATATTATACTTTCATCTAATGATTATATATGTCTATATCATATTTTATATAAATATGAAAATATGAAGTCTATTAAACTTCTATTACAAAGTTATCTAGTCTATTACATTACCCTGTCTTTTTGTCCAACCATTGATAAAACAAATCCCACATCATATAAAATTGTTTATCTTCTCATTCTCTAATTTCAAATGTCAATTTACTCATTTCAGCACAGTCCATAATTTTCTTAATAACTTCCTCCTGCATAGGTATTTTATCATTTTTCCAACGAGAGCAAATACAATTCTAGCCTCTGTTTAAAACATTTACAATCAAAAATTTCAGCTCTTTATTGTATATTTCCAGTATAATTCCCAAGATCTCTGGTTTAAATTCTGTATGTTGTTTTATCATTTTTTCCAATCGTGTGGATTTTAGTCCAATATTTTTTTATGTCTGAGCATGTCCACCACATATGGTAATATGAACCAGGCATCTGATGACATTTCCAATATTTATCCAATTTATTCTTAAACATTCTCACAAGTCTCGTCGGGGGTAGATGCCACCTGTAAAACATCTTATACAAATTTTCTTCATATACAGTTGACGTTGTCATTTTAAAATTTTGAGACCATCATTTTTGCCATTTTTCTAAATCAATCCTGTATCCAAAATTCCCCCCCCAAGCAATCATGATTAACTTGTTTCTCCTCCAATTTAAATTCTAGTAAATGTCCATAAAATTATTCAATTAATTTTTCATCAGTACCCATCAAAATTTTATCTAAATCAATCAACTTATCATAAATACCTTCTGTTTTAACATCTTTGTCAAATATAGATTGTATTTGCAAATATGAAAACCAATTCATTTTTACACCTTGTTCTTCCAACACTTGCATAGATTTAACTTCATCCTTTTCATTCCATATCTTACCATATCTAAATGTTTGTTCCTTTTTATATATTATTGGATAAGAAAAAGCTTCAATAGTAGACATCCATAATGGAATTTTAGTATAGTATTGTCTTTTTACCTTCTCCCAATTAAAAAACAATGCCTCTCAAATGTAATGTCTTCTAAAACACCCCTGTGTTTTAGTTCCCTTGTACCAAAGGAAAGCATGCCATCCCAACAGAAAGTCATGCCCTTCTAAAGTCAATAGTTTACCGTTTCTTAATGTTATCCATTCCTTTACTCACATCAGACTTGTCGCCTGGTAATACAACTCCCAATTGGGCAAGGCAATCCCTCCTCTTATTCTTGCATCTTGTAACAGTTTTAGTTTTATTCTTGCTTTTTTATCCTGCCATATATTTCAGCACAATTCTATGTAAGTCTTCAAAAAACTCTTTCCCTAGTCGAATTGGAACTGTCTGGAAAAGATATAAAATTCTAGGCAATACATATATCTTAACTGTAGATATTCTCCCAATCAATGATAATTGTAAGTTTTCCCATTTTGTCCAATCTGTCGCAATCTGCTGCTTGAGTTTAAGATAATTGTCCTCCTTCAGTGTGCTACATGTTGGTGTAATGTATATCCCTGAATACTTAACCTTGTTTGTGACCTGTATTTCTAAAACTTCTTCCAGCTCTTTCTTTCGTCTTGCTAGCATATTCTTTGTTAATATCTTTGTTTTATCTTTATTTATTTTCAAACCTGCTACTTTTCCATATTCTTCTATTTTTTCTATTAATATAGATGTTGCTTCCAATGGATCTTCTAATACGAATACCAGGTGATCTGCAAAGGCTTGCAGTTTATACTCTTCCTTTTTGATTTTCATTCCTTTTATTTCTTTTTCTTCTCTAATGTTTCTATTCAACACTTCCAATGTTAACACAAACAGCAGAGGCAACAGTGGACAACCTTGCCTTGTCCCTTTACTTATATCTATAGATTCTGCTAGTTCTCCATTTACCATAACTTTTGCAGTTTGTTCATGGTATATCATTTCAATGGCTTGGATAATTTTTTTTTTACCAAAGCCCATTTGTATCAATTGGAATAGAATGAACCACCAACTCATATTGTCAAAGGCTTTTTGTGCATCTAAGAACATCAAGGCCATTTGCTTTTCAGGATGAGCCTCATAGTATTCCAGAGTATCCAGAATAATTCTCACATTATCTTTGATTTGTCTCTTTGGCAGAAATCCATTTTGGTCAATATGGATAAAATTATTTAAATATCTTTTTAGTCTTTCTGCCAAAATTGAAGCAAAGATTTTATAGTCTGAATTTAATAGGGATATAGGTCTATAATTTTTAACCTGCTGCAGGTCTGTATCCTCTTTCGGTATAAGTGTAATGTATGCCTCTGTCCATGTTTTGAATATTCTTTTCTTTAGCACAACTTCATTCATAACTTCTAGCAGGTGAAGATTCAGTATTTCCTGAAAAGTCTTGTGAAATTCCTCTGGCAAACCACCTGGACTTGGTGCTTTTCCAGCATTCCGCTTTTTTAAGGCTTCTGTTAATTTCATTATCGTTATATTCCCTTCTAGCATTGTTTCAGTGTCTTTAGGTATCTGGGGTAAATTCGTTTTCTGTAAAGACTGTTTAACGTTTTCTTCTTGAGTATTCTCTTGAAAATACAATTTTCCAAAGTAATCTTGTGTATCTTTCTTCTTCTCCTCATTTTCATAGCAAACAGGTCCTTCTTCATTTATTAATTGACTAATCCTTCTTGATTCTCTTTCCTTTCGCTGTTTATAGGCTAGCCATCTGCCTGTTTGTTTGCATCTTCAAAGTAATTCTGTTTAGCATTTTTAATTTTTTGTGCTAGTTTCTCTTTTTACATTAGTCCCATTTTATGTTTAATTATATCCATTTTGTTTTTAATGTCTTTGTTGCGGGGACTTCTGTAGGTCTTTTTCCAATCTTTTATAATCATCCTCCAATGTTTCAAAAGTTTTTTTTCTGTTTTATATTTCTTTTCCTTGTATAGTCTATTATCAAGCCTCTTGTGGAGGCCTTCATCATGTCTCAGAGGTTCTGTAAAGATGTATCCTTTTTTATTTTCTTTAAAAAAGAAAGCAAGTTCTTTCTCTATTTTCTGTTCAAAATCTTTTTCTTTTAATATTGTGTTATTTAGAGTCCATCTACATCTCCTCTTATAACCTTTCCGAATAACTGTCACAGGATTATTGTCTGCCCAGGTGCCTGTTTCTATTTCAATCTCTTGTATGCTAGCCAGTAATTCTGCTGACATCCATATAATGTCTATTCTAGACCATGATGTGTGTCTGTTTGAGTAAAAAGTGTATTGCTTACTTTCCAGATTTCTCTCTCTCCATGCATCTTTTAAGGTAAATTCTTCTGTTATTTGAAAGAAAGATTTAGGTAGTAGCTTTCTAGCTTTCTTTGTTGATTTCTGCATTTTATAGTCCAACCGATCATTAATTATTCCATTAAGATCTCCCATCATACAAATGTTAACATAGTCCAGTTCAATTATTTTCATATGTAATTTCTTGTAAAATTCATTTCTTGTAAAATTCATCTTGATTATCATTCAAACCATAAATTGCAATTAAAAGTGTTTTAATGTTATTGTCCATTATTTCCACCATCAAATTCCTTCCATCGTCAACTGTGTAAATTAGTTCTTCCAAAATTGTATCTTTAATGTACAATACCATGCCCCTTTTTTAAAATCATGCCGGCAATGTAAATAATTTCCCTAAGTTTTTTTGTTTCAATATATCTTCATGCTGTTTTTTGATATGTACTTCTTGTAGGCAAATTATATCTAATTTTAATTTCTCTAATTTGTGAAATGCTTTCCTTCTTTTGGTAGCCAAAATAATCATAATCAATTTTCTTTCATCCATGTTAGGCTTTGGGGGTGTTTATTATTGCTCTAGTAGGTCTTAATTCTCGTTGCTCTCTGGGTACACCACCTACTGCACCTTCTTTTTCTTTTTCAATTACTGCTATACACTCATCCTGGAATTCAATTAATGACTCTTCCTTTCTTGCTTTTTCCTCCTTTCCTCTAAGATATTCTAAGTAGAATAACTCAGCTTTTTCAACTGTGTCAATTCTATGTCTTTGTTCTTGCCCAGTTGAACAAGAGTCCTTCTGGCATCAACCATCTGTAGTTTACTCCAAAGTAACTCTTTGGTCAAAAATAAGTATTTTCTTCTCATCTCTCTTATTCTTCTTGGTACCTGTTTCAGCCCACAATTTCTTTGTCTTTATACTTTAATGTTTTCTCTCTTGCCACTTGCAGTATCTGTGTCTTGATGATCTTTTTAGTAAATCTGATGTGAACTTCTCTTGGTAGTCTGTTTCTCATTGCATATCTTGTATAGACCCAGAATACTTCATCCATCCCATCCATCATTTTTTTTTTGGTTATCTCTAATGCTTCTGCCAGTATTTCTGTCATTATTTCAGCAAGATTTTCACCTTTTCCTTCTTCTACATTTTTAAATCTTAGGTAGAATTCTGATCTATCAATTTCCCATCCTAATGGTTCACACCTGCCCTTCTTGACATTGCTCAATTGCATATCAATATCTCCAATTTTCTTGTCCCTTTGTATATCTTCTTCAATATTTTTGAATCTATCTTCATATTTCATTATCATCTGTTGAATATTTTCTACTTTCTCATCTGTCTTTTCAGTTCTTTGCTCAATATTCTTCATTCTCTTTTCAATCTTCTGAATTCCCTGCATAATCATCTGTAATGTCACCTCCTTCTCTTTCTCCTGTTGTAAGATTGTCTGTATTGTCTGTTGTCCTCCAGATGGTGAAGAGGCTATTGGTATTGAGAAAGCTGGGGCTGTTGTTGTCCTGCTCATCTTGTAGTACTTATCCATGAAGAAAGAAAGAGAAAAAAGAGAAAAGGAAAAGGAAAAGGAAAAACAAAGAGCACAATTGCCATTCCAAAAAATAAAAAGGGAAGAAAGTAAAATCTTCAGGCATTTGTATACCTTAATCCAATTATTTCTCTCAGTAGGAAGGAGAAAAGGAAGAGAGCAAAAAAGAATAAAAAAAATTACATTCTAGTTCCTGGAATAAAAGGTTGAAATCCAAATATAAAAATCCAACTGGAGGGGGAAGAAAAAAGGAAGTGAAAAATAACAAACAGTTCTAATGAAGTCAGCCACTACCACTAAGTACTCAAGGCCCTTTAATAAAAGTTTTTCATTCCAATATTTTCAAGGTCACTTCAGTCTTCTTTCTTTCAACTTCAACTCCAGAGTCTAGTTATCTATAGTTTCACAGATGGGCACCTGCATAAAAAATCTGCCATGCTCATCCTACTATCTTTTCCAGTGCAAGGCTCAGAGTCCTTGAGTATAGCACAAATACACAAACAAATAGAAGAAAAATGAAACAATAAATCCAAGCCTCTAGATGCTTGGTGCTCCTTTTTTTCCTTCAATTTCAGTCCCCCCTCATGTATCCAGTCCCAGGAACAAAAAGAGAAAATGAATTCCTTCCTTTTAGAAAAGAGTAAATCTCAAATCAAAAAGAAGAGTCTTAATCAAAACAGACTTTCAAAAAAATTGTTAAGAAGATAAAAACAAAAATAGAAAATTTAAAGAAGACCAGTCCAGTTTAAAATTAAGAAGCTTTGTCAAATTCAAAGTTCCAATAAAAAGGGGGAAAAACCCTTTTACTTTAACTAGCTTAATTTTGCCGCTTAAACTCTTTTCACTTTTAATTTCACTTTAAAACTTTCAGGGTATTCTCTTCAAAAAATAATGAGTAAAAGTTCATCTCACCAAACTGAAACACTTTCTTTCAATCTCTTCCATTCCAGAATTGCCCCAGCTTCAGCAGCTAAAATGGCTACCTCTCCGCCTCTGCAAAAGGGTTTTTCCTGGATCAACCTGGGAGTTTGCAATATCCCCGGGATCGACAGGACATGCCCTTATCAATCACTGTCTCTACGGGATGGTTTAGGTCCGTTGGGATCATCCAGCAGTGGTGATCTTGACGGTGATCTTGGAGGATCAAGATCGCATGTTGTATTGCTGTGATGCCAACTCCGCCCTCCCCAGCTTCTTTTTTGGAAGGTCTGATTGCACCTGTTTTAAACTGATAGTCACATAGTCTTCTTTGGTTGCCCTATATGGAGGAGAATGGAGCTGGAAATCAGTTTAGTGAGGGCATGGGATGGAAGTGAGGATTTTGCATTATGATTGCTTATAAGTAAGTAAGAACCAGTAAAAGAGGAATGGAAAAATCCCTCTCTGAAGATCAGCATTTTTCCGTCTTGGCAAGTTTAAGATGAGTGAACTACATGCTACCTTGAGAATTCTGGGAATTGAAGTCCATGCACCTTAAAATTGCCAAAGTTGAGAAGCATGAGTCTACACTATTGCTTAGGATTTTCCATTCCTGATTTATTTAGAGTTTGGTGCAATTAAATAAATCAGTTGCGGTTTCCTTAACAAATAGTGATTAAAGCAATATAAACCATAGATGCAGATGTTTCATTACCAAACTAGGTAACATCAACACAAGGGCTAGATCAGTGCTCTCAGCTGAAAGATGTATGGACTTTAACTCCCAGAATTCTCTAACCAGTCATCAAGGAGTTTCCACAAAAGATTGTGGAGAATAATAGAGCTAATAATCTGGGAGAGTTCCAGATTCAGAAGGACAGGCAGGTATTAGATAATCTACCAGACACTGTAATAGTAGACAGATTAATAGACAAAGACCAGAAGAGCTCAGGAGGCCAGGCAAGCCGGGCGAGGCAAGGTGCCCCTTGACATGAGTGATGTGGAGTTAGTCACCCCCCATCACATGACTACCCAGATATGCCCATCCAGTCACATGACCACTTTGCCACATCCACCAAGCCATGCCCAGACAATTGGCAGTAAAATTTTTTGAATCCCACCACTGATTAGTTTGTAGTGCTTGTTCTTGAGCAGCAAGTATTAAACCTTCCATGTCTTCTTCCTTGATGGAAGAATAAGCCATGCCCATGTGAAGCTGTCATCACATTTTCCTGCAATGTTTTTCAAGTGCTGTCCATGCAAAGCTTTGGCTTTCCATCCATTTAATCTATCATCCAGTTGTATTTCCTTATATTCTGCGTCTGTTTCTGTTGTTTTTATAATGTTGTCTATTTTCACAGCCTCCAGCAATTTTCTGTACTTTGGTTCTCTTCTTCTTCTTTTTCTTCTTCTTCTTCTTCTTCCTCCTCCTCCTCCTCCTCCTCCTCCTCCTCCTCCTCATTATTATTATTATTATTACTATTACTATTACTATTACTATTACTATTATTATTATTATTATACACAAAAATGACAGTATACACAGCAAACAAAATAACCATGCTGGATTTCGTATCGCAAATCACTAGTCGAACACTTCCCAAGTGTTTAGTACTGCGTGATGTATTGGTGGATTATGCAAGCAGGTCCCAGTAAGGTGACCTTCTGCAGCTGACCAATGGTGATCTTCTCAGCACCAATTGTTTTTAAGTGCTTGCCTAGGTCCTTAGGCACAGCACGCAATGTGCCGATTACCACTGGAACCACCTGCACTGGTTTATGCCAGAGTCTCTGCAATTCGATTCTCAAGTCCTGATATCTGGTGACTTTTTCAAATTGTTTCTCATCGATTCTGCTGTCACCAGGTATGGCAATGTCGATGATCCACACTTTTTTCTTCTCCACAATTGTGATATCTGAGGTATTGTGTTCCAAAACTTTGTCAGTCTGTATTCAGAAGTCCCACAGTAGTTTGGCATGCTCATTTTCAACCACTTTTTCAGACTTATGATCCCACCAGTTCATTGCTAGAGGCAGATGGTAGTTGTGACACAAGTTCCATGCTGATGTCAGTGCTGAAAATTCGAACTATATTGGTCGGTGACTGGATTTCAATTTCTGATTTTCCGTATAACTTCAGATCATCCATATACAGCAGGTGAGACATTTTCTGTGAATGTTTAGCAGTTTGATAACTCAGGTTAGTTTTCTGTAAAATTGTTGACAGGGGGGTCATGGCGATGATGAACAGCAGAGGTGACAAAGAATCACCCTGGAAAATCCCTCTTTTGATATTGACCAGTCCGTAGCTTTCACTTCCAATAAACAGTTCTGTTTTCCAGTGCTTCATTGCATTTGCAGTGGAAATACCAATGCACTTGCATATTCCAATGACATCCAAGCACTTGATGATCCAGCTGTGCGGTAGTGAATCAGATGCTTTCTTGTAGTAAATCCAAGTTGTATGCAGATTTGTTTTTCAGCTTTTGCAGTTCTCTAAAATCATTTTGTCGATTAGGAGCTGATCTTATGTGCCTCTGCTTCCTCGTGTATTTCCTTTCTGCTCTATTGGCAAGATGTTATTTGCTTCTAGGTAGTCCTGGATCCTGTCAGCTATGATGCTGGTCAGCAGCTTGAACATGGTTGGCAGACACGTTATTGGCCTGTAATGTGCAGGTGTTGCCCATTTTTCTGGATCCTTCTGTATCAAGTAGGTTTTTCCAGCTGTTATCCTGATGTTCCTGTCTGCAGCATCTCACTGAATTGTTCTGCCATTTTTCTCTGCAGGCTGGTCGGGTATTTGAGCCAAAAGCCATGCAGCTGATTATTGCCAGGCGATGTCCAGTTCCTGACTTTTTTCCACCCTGTTGCTCATCATTTCAATAGTTATTTCCAGTTGGTCCATTTTGTTCTTGGAGAATTTCATCTCAAAGTCTCTGATCCACCCAGCATTTTGTTGTAACATTTCTCAGTCTCCCATAGGTCTTTCCAAAACTGAGTAGTTGCCATTTGGTTCAGGTTTTTCAATTTTTGTAACCCCCGTCTGATTCAGACTCTGATGAAACCATCTTTGGTCTGATTTGAACTAATGATTTTGTTTCTACTGGACGACTCTGGCTTCGTATCTTTCAATTTTTCTTGCTGTTGCTGTTATCTGCTTCACAATTTCCAATGCTTCATCATTTTCATCTTGACCCTGTATTTTTTTTATCAGATGTTTCTTGATCTTGCTGTTCTTCAGCTTTTTCTCCTCCAAATGCATCAAGTTGCTTACATCTACTCACAGGCTCTTGATTTTCAACTCCAACCTGATTTTCTATTGCAGTTTTCCAGTTGATTTTCTAGGGGGCTGCGACTGTTGAATCCCCAGTTTTTCTGTTACTATGACTTCTGTACTGTAGGCAAGCTGATTTGTTTGTTCAATTGATGTTATCTGGACAGCTGCAAGTGCATAGTTCGCATCTATCATCAAGGGTGCCAAATATCTTCTAGGCACAGTCTTCAATATCAGAAGACTTCTTTTTTCTGCATCTTCTTCCTTCTGCATGTGCCAAGATTTTAGCTTTCAGTTCTTGCTGCGTGGCATTGAGTACTCCTGGTGTTTCAATGATGACTTCAGGCCCTTGCTGATCCTGTTTTTGCAAAATATCTACATTTTCTTCGAATTCAGGCTGTTCAGTTGCTCCCGATATTATTGGGGTATTTTCTGCTGCCACTTCAGGAGTCTGCTGTTCAGCAGTCTGTGTTCCCATTTCACAATTTTTCTGTATTTCTTCAAGTTCGACTTCACTGAGCACTTTGTTCCGAGTGATGAATCGTCATTGATTGGCTAATCGTAATTCAGTTATCCTTGAGTCTGGATATTCTTGTTTCCATAATTTGTACATCCTTTTTTAGTAGCCTCGTTTTTCTGATTCTGCTTTGTAGTAGCATTTCATTACAGTGTGGTTCTCTGACATGGTGTATTTCTGCCACTTCTGAGGTTGTTCAGCTTCCAGTAGCCATGCAGGCCTATGCCCTGGTTGCTCAGCTATGGGACCCCAGGCCTATAGCCCACTAGTCGATGGATGCCCAGGCTCCCCAACACCCAATGCAGTCTTTGTTAACCCAGGGAATGACCGAACTGGTATAAACTTTGTTCGGTTGTGTTTCATCATGATTCGTTCCATGGGTTGTGGGGGTGAACTCAGTTCTGCTCCTCAACCTAGACTGCTCTGACATGGTTGAATCTGCTGATAGTTTGCACTACCTCCAGCAGAGCTCTCACCTTCATTGGAACGGTTAATCCCCTTGCCATGGTGGCACCCCTGTGGGGGGATTGTTATTGTTGTTGTTGCTGCCATTATTATTATTATTATTATTATTATTATTATTATTATTATTATTATTATTATTATTATTATTA
>NW_020769758.1:5334-67605 GCF_900518735.1 Pseudonaja textilis | reverse complement strand
ACGGAGATTGACACAGAAATAAGATATTGAAATGGTGAATAATCAAAAAATGAAAGATTATAATTTAACAAACTATGTGTATTAATATTAAATTTTATAAGATTGTCAACAGTATTAAATATGAAGAATATTGTCATCTTTGTTTTAAAATGTAAGACACTCCGGTGCCACATTGTTCACACAATAATATGTTTGTAAAAAATAAGAAAATATATATATATATATATTATTATACAAGGATGGTAGGTCCAAGGAAGAAGTGTGGTACTCATATGAGCCTGGAAAAGAGAGTTTAATGCTTTAAATTACTACATTTTGCATCTATTTTTTCCACTTTCGAATATCTAGGTAATATCATCAACTATAGATATTGGGAACATCTGGGAAGGACCTGATTGGGAAATAGCCCATTTTCGGTAAAATAAATAAAAGGCAGTATTCCATTCTTGGAACAGAAATACATCATGGCTTTCTATTGTTCATGTCTCCTACTTTTTCATATTTTATACATATTTTCCCCTTTAAATCTCTTACAGGGAGAATGTTCCCCTATGAGCCAAGGACCAGAGAACAAGACCCAAGTGTCAGAGTATATTTTAATGGGACTTTCAGACATCCCAGCTGTCCGCTTCTCTTTGTCATCATTTTGCTGATCTATCTTGTCACACTACTGGGCAACAGCACCATCCTCCTTGCCATAGGAACTAATTCTAAGCTGCACAAAACCATGTATTTCTTCCTCAGTAATCTTTCCTTGCTGGACATCTTCTGCTCCACAGCTACAGTGCCCAAGATGCTGGAGAACCTCTTGATAGAATGCAGTTCCATCTCCTTTACTGGCTGTGTCTTGTTGGCCCTCACTGGGACTGAGGTCTTCCTGTTAGCCGTCATGGCCTATGACCTCTATGTGGCCATATGCAACCCTTTACGATACACGGTCATCATGAACAAGAAGCTTTGCCTTCAGATGACTGCCGGGACATGGGTCAACGGCTTCCTCAACTCATTGTTGCATACAACCCTGACGTTCATTCTAACTTACTGCAACTCCAATAGAATCAACCAATTCTATTGTGACATCCCACCCGTCTTGGCCTTATCTTGTGCTTCCACCTCTGTGGCTGAGATGGTTATTCTCATCGTTGGTGGCATATTTGGTGTGGGGCTTTTCTAATTAACTTAATTTCTTACACTCACATAATTGCCACCATTCTGAGGATCCGTTCTGCTGAGGGAAAACGTAAGGCCTTTTCTACCTGCACGTCCCACTTAATAGTGGTTTGTCTTTTCTATGGAACCATCATCTTTACGTACATAAGACCTTCCTCCAGATACCATCCAGACCAGGATAGGCTAGTGAGCATTCTCTATGGGATGATTAGTCCAATGTTAAATCCCTTGATTTATAGCCTTAGAAACAAAGAAGTGAAAAAGGCCCTTGAGTGCCTAATAGTTCATCAATTCCATTAACAGCAAAAGAATTTAATGAGGTTATTAGAAAAGATAATTTGTTTAGCTTAGCTTAGCTTATTTGATAGAAAGGTATGCCCAGAATCTTGCAAAAAGGAGAAATAGGGGCAATATGCTGCCTCTGTAAACCGCTTAGAGAGGGATACGTGCTATTGCTATATGGCAAGCCTAACTGTTCTGGTTATTCTCTCTCTCACACCACTTTTTATTAATCCTTGATTGGAATAAAGTAGAAATGGGTTTTATCTAATGAACTGATGATGCCTCAACACATGGTGATGGATGCGGTTATTCAATGGCCTCATTGGAAGGGTCTAATTCACCACAGCCAACTTGCCATGGCCAATTCACCACGGCCAACTCACTGTGAGACAACTTGCCACATCCAAGTTGCCAGAGGACAACTGCGGGACAAGAGTTTCACTAATGTGAAAGAAATGGCAGAATAAAATCATTTAAAAAAGGATGCAAAAGAAGGGACAGAATGAAATGTCAATGGCAAAAATTAAAACAATCTATTATTTATTTTAAATAATTAAATACAATTGTTACATTTTCTGGCAGCGAGTTGTCACATTCTGTCATAGGAATGGAGAAAGCATGTACCCTGTGGCACTCCACATAGTAGGGACCAAGGATGGGATCCTTCTCCCCCAATCACCAACAACTAGAATTGGCCCTGAAGGAAGGAGATGAACTAGCACAACATAGTGCTGTCCATCCCTGGTCCTCTGAGTTAATCCAGGAGAATATCAAAAGCTGCTGAGAAGGCCAAGTTGGGCAAAGATGGATGTATAACCCTTGCCAGATATTTGAGGATGATCCAGATTTCTGTAAGTAATGGTGGAGACAGAACACCCCTATGAAGGGAGATCCAATATCCTCCAGCTAGCAACATTCTCATAGTTGTGACACCAGAATTGTAATTTTCCCATCTCTAGATGTGTAAATCATGTATTTAATGGATTTGTCAGTAAAGGATGAGACATATGTCTGGCTCTGGACTTTTAAAAGACTGGACAAATTTCATGAACTGATAAGGGTGGTAGTGGTAATTTCAATTCTGTACAATCAGTGGTGGATTAAGGCTCACTGCGTCCTAAGCACTGACAAATCTTGATGCCACCCTCCTTTGTACATACTGTACAACCGAAGCCAAGCTTAGGCTACATAATTTTTTTGTGGTTCCTCCTTTGGGCCTGGTGCCCTAAGCATGTGCTTAGTCTGCTTATTGCTTAATACATCACTATGTACAACAAAGCATCAATATTATATAAATATATTCGCTTTATTCTTGGTGCTGTTTTTAATAATGGAAAATAAAGATACTAAATTCATTGGTCCATTCTATATGTACTGTAAAATGAAATACTGGTCGGTAGTCCTTTATCTTCATTTGCGTGGAGGTAGTAACCAGCTCACCAATATGTCCTTGATTCAATTTATTAGATTTTTGTGAGTTCTTGGAAGATCTGCACTGTGAAATTGAAGATGAAATGAGCCCTTATTTGAGACTGCTCACTCCCTTGTCTCTCACATTGACCCACGAGCCACTTTTGATGATTTAGTACAACCAGTGACAAAGTTCTCTCAAATATATAACAATTTCAGAATAAGTTGAGGCATATTTCAATCTGAAACTTCCATCCATCAGAATTTTGGACATGTGGTTGAGGCAAGCTAAGTTATAACTCTTCATCCAACATTTCTTTATCCAGCATTTATGGGACAATTTTTAGGTATACCATCTCCCTTTTATTTATGTTTCCTGGCAGACTCTACAGCTTTTCATCTGAAAAGGATGAAGAATATCATATGCAAAATGTGTCTGAAATAGCATACCCATTTGGATGCATACTCCATGAATGTCAATGCTTCCTTAGAGAGTTGAAATTACAGGCAGTTTTGACATGACTTATGACTGGTCATTTTTACAGCCATTTGGAGTTATGTAGGCCTTGGAACGGATGCTGTAAAGCTTGTACCAAAGGTGCTTTTTCAAGAGGCAACTGGACTTGCTAGTTTTTCTTTGAAGACGTTTTGCTTCTCATCCAGAAAGCTTCTCTAGCTCTTCAGAGAGAAGAGAAGAAGCTTCAGAGAGCTGAAGAAGCTTCTTGGATGAGAAGCAAAACATCTTCAAAGAAAAAAACAGAAAGTCCAGTTGCCTCTTGAAAAAGCACCTTTGGGACAACCATGACTTGGATGACTGAGAATCTCCGTAGATATTTACAGCCTGTAAAACACTTCCAACTGTTGCAGAATGTTGCTCTCTTCCTCACATAACCTTACTTCACCCACTGAGCAACCAGTTCACATTTACAACTCATTGTAGTGTCCTACATCACATAACTGCAATTTGTGCCAATATTTTTTGCAGTTTTCTGGCCAAAAAATCCCACCCATTCAGAAGAATGGATTTGCTTATTGCCCACATAGTTCGCTTAACAATTGCAGTGACTTCCTTAGTGATTGCCAAAAAAACGTAAAAAAAAAAAACACATCTGGTCATATGTGTTAAATTCGAAGGGCTGGGCTCATAAAGACGAGAGACTCTGGTTCAGTAACAACAGCTCTTTATTTATTGGCAAAATTCAGCTCAAAAGAATAGCAGTCACGGCGGCTCTTTTATAGAGCTCTCCAAGGCTTTAGCAGCCAATGACTTTGCTTTGAGTCTCCCGCACTTGGTATTAACCAATCGTGGCAAACTCTTAGCGAGCCAATCACAGTCGTCCGGGTTGACCAATCAGGTAGCAGTTAGTTGAACCAATAGGAATGCAGGGTTTCAAGTCTGTCAATATGGAACACCCCTCCCCTCTTGGTATCATCCAAGGGGCGGGGTGATGTAGTTGCGTAGGTAGGCGGGTCTCCATATCTGCCTACTTGACTTGCGCGCTTCATTTAGTCCCTGGTCGTCAGCCAATTTGGACGGGCTCCGGTCTCAACTCTCCTGATGGAACCGCCTGGAAGGGAGAGCCGGGCCTATAGCTACAATTCCCGCCTGGTTCGCCTGGGTTGGTCGAGCTTGTCTGGCTATTCCTTTCCGGTGAAGTACCCGTCTGCAATGGCTCTGTATATTCAGGTGAGTATGGTTGGTTTATTGTTTGGTTCCTGCTTGGGGGGTGTTCTGTTTGTACTGGGTTTTTTTCTTTTTCAATGTTCAGGGTTCCCCCCCCCCCCATCTGATTTATTTGTTAAAGTCTGTGCTGCCTAGCCTGGACCATAGCTGGTCGATATGGTGCTTCCAGCTTCGCTTCCAGGTTTCTAGGCGGTATGACCTGGGTCCGGTTATTTCGGTGATTTGTGCGGGTACCCAGAGGGGGTCCCCAGTGAAACTTTTTGCGAAAACTGTGTCGCCAATGTTGAATGCGTGATGTCGGCTGGTTGAGCCAGGGGGTTTCTCCGGATTGTAAGTGGGATGCAACCAGTCTAGTGGTGAACGGAGTCTTCTGCCCATAAGTAGTTTTGCTGGGCATCTGTTAGTGGTTGTGTTAGGCATGATATGTTGTATCAGCAACATTTTGTTGATTTTCTCTTGGATATTGCCGTCTTCAATTTTTTTTATGGTTTTTATTTTTTGCAAATTGAACCATCCGTTCCACCCGCCTATTTTCCGCTGGGTAAGCGGGCAATGGCAATGCATGTCTGATGCCTCAGGCAGCTAGGTATTGTTCGAATGCCAGTGCTGTGAACTGTGGCCCATTGTCGGAGACTATCACATCTGGCAACCTGTGTGTGGCAAAGAGTTTAAGTTTGGCTATGACGGCCTCTGTGGTTGTTTTGTTTCATAGTGCAGACTTCCAGCCAATTTGAATAGGCATCTACGGTTATCAGAAAGGTGTGCCCATGAGTGGGGCCGGCCAAATCAAGGTGGATTCGGGACCAGGGGCCTCTGGGCATTTCCCATTCCAGGGGTGGTGCTGTGGGGGTGGGTGGGGGGTGGATCGCATTTGTTGGCAACTGTTGCAAACTGCAACCCATGTCTCAATCTGCTTGTCCATCCCTGGCCACCAAGCATAACTTCTTGCCAGGGCTTTCATCCGGACGATGCCTGGGTGCCCTTCATGCAGCATGTCAAGCATTGTAGTTTGTAATGTTTCAGGTATCACCACCCCATCTCCCCAAAGAATGCACCCTTTTTGAGCAAAGAGTTCAGTTTGCCGGCTCTTGAAGGCTTTAAAATGTTTGTCTTTATCATTTTCTGGCCAACCCCGTTCTACCCAACTTAAGACTCACGCCAGCCACCTGTCTTTTTTTGTCTCGCAGGCAATGTCTGGCGCATGGTGAGAAGAGGGCTGGGTAGGGTTTCTATTTGGAGGGCTTGAGTGGTGGGTGCTGGGTCATCTAGTACGCCCGGAAGGGGTGAGCGGCTCAAAGCATCGGTGTGAAAAATGTCCTTGCCGGGGCGGTGCATGAGCTGGTAATTATAGGCGGCCAAGAACTCAGACCACCTCCTCAGGTGAGGTGAGAGGATATTCGGGGTGGCCCTGTTGCCTGCCAATATGCCAACCAGAGGTTTATGGTCAGTAATAATTGAAAAGGTCCTACTGCAGATGTATTCGTGGAACCTTTTCACTCCAGAGATGATCGCTAAGCCTTCCTTGCCCAGTTGGCTGTAGTTTCTTTCCAGTTTGGACAGGGTTCTTGAAAAGAAGTTAATGGGTGCCTCTTTTCCTTCTGGTAAGATGTGACTGAGGATTGCTCCTACTCCGAAAGGCGATGCATTGCATATAATTGTTAGTGGTAGAGTTTCACTAAACTGGATGAGAACTGCGTCAGAAGTTAAGAGGTTTTTTTATTTGTTGAAAGGCATTTTCCTCCCATTTTTCCCAGGTCCAGCAGGCAGTTTTTTTCCAATAGTCTATGCAATGGTTCCACCATGGTCGCCTTTTGGGGTAGGAAAACATTATAAAAGTTAATGAGTCCTAAAAACGCTTGAAGCTCCGTTTTGTTTTTCGGTCTGGGGGCTTCCTTGATGGCTTTGAGTTTTTTCTGGGTGGGGTGAATTCCGTGCTTGTCTATGAGGTACCCCCAAAACTCAACCCTCCCAGTGCAAAGTTGGCATTTTTCTTTTTTAACTTTCAAGCCAGAGTCTTTAAATTTTTGGAGTACTGCCCTCAGGTGTTTTTCTAGTTGTTTTTTATTAGCCACTGCCACTAATACAACATCAAAGTATGGCACTACTCTCTTAATGCCTTGCAGCATCCTTTCCATTAGGCATTGGAAAATCCCAGGCGCTACGCTGATGCCGAGTTGGAGGCGGTTGCATTTAAATGCCCTCCAGTGCGTCACAATTTTTTGTGCCTCGGCAGTTTCTGCATCGACCGGCAGCTGCTGATAGGCTTGTGCCAGGTCGAGCTTTGCAAAGACCCAGCCTCCCCCCCAGTGAGTGCAGGAGGTGCTGGGCTACTGGCACGGGATAGGCACTTTGCTGCAGGGCATGGTTGAGGGTGGCCTTATAGTCTCCACAAATTCTTATGGAGCCATCTGGTTTGATTGGGGTGACTATAGGCATTTCCCATCAGGCATGGTCAGTAGGCTCCAATACCCCTTGGGCGATGAGCTTATTTAGTTGCTCGTCTATTTTAGGCTTGAGTGAGAATGGCACTCGCCGCATTTTGAGGTGGTTAGAGGCGACATCTGGGTTAAGCTTGACGGAGATTGGGGACCCTCTGTACTTGCCTAAGGTGTTGTCAAAGACCTCTTGGAAGTCCCGTGCAAATGCCGCTTCCCAATCCTGTTCATTTGTGTGGTGGATACCAGGCATTTCTATTCCTAGCAGCTTGAACCATTGTAGCCCGAGCAAGCTGGGACTATCATTGTTCATGATGGTGAGTGGCAATATGTTGGTACAGCCTTTGAATGTGATTTTGAAGTGCCCGATGCCGGTAACGGGGATGTGGTTTTCCTGGTAGTCTCTGAGAATGAGCTTTTGGTTGCTTAGTTTGTGTGGGTGTATGCTGGGTATTAGGCACTTGATGGTGTGCCAGGAGACCACGGAGAGGTAGGATCCTGAATCAACCTCCATGGAGCATGGTTGGTTTTCAATATTTACCATCACGCATATTTTTCGGGCATCGATGGTTGAAGAATGGCCGATGACAACCATTTGATTGGTTTATTCTTTCTGCGGCACCTCATTTAAGCATTTGGTCTGGCCGTCTCGGCTCCATCAACTGTCAGTCTGGTGATCCTGAGCCTTTGGGGGGGTGCCATCTCGTCGTCTAGGGCTGCTGCCTTGGCTCCGGGAACTGTGGTTGCATTTATTTCAGCAAACTTTTGCAATGTGCCCCCTCTTCTCGCAATGCTAACAAATAGCATCAAGGAAACGGCATTCAGAGTGGGGGTGATCGCCTCCGCATCTGGCGCTCTGGAACCATGACTTATGACCCCGCCGGTCTCATTGATCACATTCTGATTGAAGCCGGTTGATTTATTCCTCCTCGTAGTCGCTGTCAGAGGGGGATTCGATGTTGCCGTGGTGGGTGGAGGTGGTGTTTTTCTCTGGTGTCGAGGCCATCTCATTGACAGGATGGCGGTCAGTTGTATTTGATTGTCCCATCTGAGCCGCTGATTTGCGGGTAGCTTCTGCTGCAGTTGCTTCAGCTACGGCATCAGCGAGGGAGATGCTATCTTTTGCATCAGCTTGCTTTGTAGTGTGGGGTCTTTTAGGCTGAGGCCGACCCGATCTTGCATGGCCTCTTCTAGGTCTGTGAATCCGCACAACCCTCCTAGGTCCTGAGAGCATCAGCCACGAATTCGCTGATGCTCCCACCTTCGCGCTGGTCTCTTTGGTAAAAGTCGTGCTGGCGAATGAGTGTGGGTACAGCTGGAGCATAGTGGTTTTGGAGGATGGGTGTGAGGATGTCCCAGTCCATCACCTTGACATCCATGGATTTTGCCAAAGCCTTGGCCATTTTAAAAACGGCGGGTCCGCAGTGTGTTAGGAATACAGCCCGTTTCTGGTTACCCTTGGCATCTTTCAGGTTGCTGCATTCCAAGAACATTTGGAACCAGATGATGTAGGACTCCCAGTCCTCTGTGGCTGGATTAAAAGGTGTGGGTGGCATGGCTTTGCTGGCCATCTTGTTGGTTGGTCTCTGGTTCAGTAACAACGGCTCTTTATTTATTGGCAAAATTCAGCTCAAAAGAATAGCAGCCACGGCGGCTCTTTTATAGAGCTCGCCAGGGCTTTAGCAGCCAATGACTTTGCTTGGTATTAACCAATCGCAGCAGACTCTTAGCGAGCCAATCACAGTTGTCTGGGTTGACCAATCAGGTAGCGGTTAGTTGAACCAATAGGAATGCAGGGTTTCAAGTCTGTCGATATGGAACAATATGAGTGCCTCAACTTACAACTGCATCAACTTACAACCAGATTTCTGGTCCCAATTTTAGTCATAAATTGAGGACTTCCTGTAAGGGATTTTAACCAGAGGTGGTATTCAGCAGGTTCTGACCAGTTCTGGAGAACTGGTAGCAGAAATTTTGAGTAGTTTGAAGAACTGGCAAATACCACTGACTGGAGATTTTACATATCCTCCCTCTGCCATGTCCATAGAATTGGTAGTAAATTTTTTTGAAACCCACCACGGATTTTAACGCTATAAGGGAGGGTGAATAAAAGGATTTTTTAAAAAGCAGTGAGATCATTTTTTTCTTTTTCCTGGATATGTTCATTTTCTATTCCAGTTTCCCTTGTTCAAATCTCACCCCCCCCACTATTCTTCACAAGTCACAAAAGTTCCATGTGACTTTGTCTCCAAAAAGTGACAGGCTATAAATATATGCTTACATATATTTCTTGTTGATTGATTATATTTAAAGGAATTAACTATTTTAAAAGAGTCCATGCATCATAATTTTAAATCTCATTGAATAATAACAAAACCAAACTAAAGGATATTGCATAAATAATATTAACCTGATTCATCAATGAATAACGTGTAAGGTAGCTTCCAAATATTGTTTACTACATGATTTTTGTAGAAAGGAAAAATAACAAAAGAGCAAAATTTAGGTCAAATTGCTAAACCGTAATATGGGATGTCTTTGGTCCTTGATTCCAGAAGTCCCAGTCTTATTTCAAGGAAACTCAGTAACAGTTGAGTTCATTCTTACAATGGTCAGAATCTCAGAAATAGTAAATAATTAAACAAACAAAGGTGGGTCACCTTGAAAGCAAATCTTTGCCCTAAACTCAAGAGGGCTATATTGACATTCTGAACCTTGAAAATTCTGACAAATGAATTCTGAACAAAAGAGAATAACTGTATGATTCATTAAAATGATATAATTGCAAAAAATGTAGAGGACACTAAATTTAAATAAGCAATCTCCAATTTTCAATAACTTGATCCAATTGACTGCTTTTGAGTAAATGTGAAGGATGCAGCATATAAGTATCTATTATGAAAAGGCTATTAATTGTTAATAGCTGCTAAAATGGATCAATCAATTAGGTGGTATCAAGTCAATGTTGTCTCTAAATTGTCTGCATGATGATCCTTCTGGTTCTTCAGGTTTTCCAAGGATGCATCTATTGCCAATGCAACTTAGTCTGTATAACTTGCTGATTGTTCTCTTTCCTCTTCTCTTTCCTTCTACCTTTCACAGCAACAAAGCTTTTTCCAGAAATCTAGCTCTTTGCATAATATGTCCAAAGTAAAGTAATTTAAATCTGATGATTTTTATCTTGAGAACTCTGGCTTGACTTGTTTGTTAGGTCTACTTTATTTATTTTCTTGGCTATACATGATATTCTCAGGCATAAAACTAATGTTCAGAGACTTTAATAAACTTCCCATTCTTGTTTTTCAAAGCTGAAATTGCTAAGAGAGGAATGTAATGTTTATGTCATATTCTTCTTGTTTTCTTAGGCTTCAGCCTGGTTAATACTATGAAGAAAGACAACCAGTCCTGTTTGAGTGAGATGATCTTAATAGGTTTCTCAGATTTCAAGACAGTACAAGAGCTTTTATTTTGCCTGGTTCTAATATTCTACTTCATAGCTTTGATGGGCAATAGCTTTGTTTTGATCCTCACCATTTTTAGTCCTACACTTCACACCCCAATGTACTTATTCCTCTGGAACTTGTCCTTTTTGGAAATTGGCTACACTTCCTCCATCAGTCCAAAGATGCTAGTCAATTTGTTATCAGAGAATCAGACTATATCCTTTTGGGGCTGTGGATGTCAAATGTGTTTCTTCATTCTTTTTAGTGTCACTGAATGTTGTCTTCTTTGTGTCATGGCATATGACCGCTATGTTGCCATTTGCAAACCTTTGCAATACCCATATATCATGAACTGCAGAGAATGTGTTCATTTTGTTGCTGCATCATGGGCTTTTGGGATTTTGATGGGTTTGGGGCAATCTGTTTCAATCTTCACCCTTCGTTTCTGTGGGTTGGATAGAATCAGCCATTTCTTTTGTGATATTATGCCTGTTTTAAGACTGACTTCCACTGATACTTACAAAAATGAAGTGGCCAATGCCATACTAACCATGGTGTTTTCCCTAATACTCCTTTTGCTCATCCTTTTTTCCTACATCCTCATCATCTCTACTATTCTCAGGATGCCAGTGGCCAAGAACAGGCAGAAAGCCTTTTCAACTTGTTCCTCACATCTCACTGTTGTTCTCCTGTACTATGGAACAATCACTGCTGCCTACATTCATCCCAATTCAGCAAATTCTCAGGACAATAACAGGTTTCTTGCCCTCCTCTACACAGTAGTGACCCCAAGCTTGAACCCTATCATTTACAGCTTGAGGAACAAAGAGATAAAATCTGCTTTCACAAAAACAGTAGCAAAGCTATGCGTCTTCCTTGGGTAAAAATCCAGTTACATCTGTTGGTTTCATCTCTTCATATGGTGACTGTTCTTGTGCACATATTTATGGGTAGAAGTAATTCTAGAAAATAACAGTAGTCAATGTTATCTTAAGAAGAACACAGATATGAGGCTAGAGTTATTTTAAAAAGGGGGAGAGCCATGCCAGGATACCTAAGTTTATTATTTTGATAGAGTGCAAAGAAAGGATTGGACGCAAAGTTCCTTACAAGGAACTGTCACTGCCACTGTCATAGCAAGCTCAAGCTCAGATGAGAAGAGTGACAATTAGCATCCAGTTCCAGTGTGGCTGCCTGAGTAGCTCCAAATAAAGGAGATGGGGGCATCCAGTGACCAGTAGGCAAAGCTGCTGCCAGTCTCTGAAAATGAGAATTTATCACTTCCAAGTGCAAGAACTCACTGTGCAGAGAGCAGAGCAGAGCAAAAGCATTCTCCATGCAAGAAAAGAACTTTGCCCTTCCAAATGAGCAACATTGGAATTGCCTGACCTGGATGACTGAGAATATGCATAGACTTTGGGGTTGTTTCCTTTTAAGAACAGCAAGCTCCAGTTTCTCTGTTGCAACAACTATTGGTTTATTTAGACATTGTGTGCCTTGTCTCCCAACATGGAGCCTAAGAACATTGATTGTAGATCTGGTCTAGCCAATGAACCTTCTGCATTTGGACCTTTGGACTTTGTTTGACCAGTCTTGTGGCTCCTGTTTTGGATTAGAACTCTCCTAAGACAAACTTACTGGACTTTTGGGGACTTGTCTCTCTGCTGTGAGCATGCACGCATGTTGAACTCATGTTTCCTTTCCGACTTGTTTATTTACTTCACAAAGTTAACAGCCCTGGTGTTAAAACTAGAGCATGTCCATTCCAACATCCAGATAAACAGGAATTAACACCAGACAAACAAGTAGAAAACAATTCCTGATCAAGGAACTATCATGGAGAAAACCACATGTCCACCAACACTGGCAGGGGAAGTTAATTTGTAAAAATAGGGAATAAACCCCACATTCACTAGTTTTTATGATGTTATCTAGTTGGCTAATAAGACATCTGCAGGCAACACCCAAGTCTAAAGAGCATCAAGAACTCCACAGTTCAACCCCAAGCTATCGATATTCTCTTCTATTGAAAGTGGTGAACAATTAGACTCTTTTCACTTTCTGCTTCTGGAAGGATACAGATCAAAGCAGAGGTGGTATTCAGCAGGTTCTCCGCTCCTGAGTCCCAGATGATTAGCTGGGTCTTCTTTTGTTGCCCTGCACAGGAGAATGGGGCTGGAAAGCAGGTTAGTGGGTGGGAGGGAATGGGATTTTGCAATAACCTTCTCCCTGGAGTGGGGTGGGAATGGAGATTTTGCAGTAACCTTCCCCTGCCATGCCTACCAAGCTATGCCATGCCCACCAAGTTATGCCCACAGAACCAGCAGTAAAAAATTTTGAATCCCACCACTGGATCAAAGGGTTAAATATGGGAATAATAATTCCATACAACACACTCATCTGCAGCTTTGCTCCACATTAGGAGGGCTTCTCATTGAGTCCAATGCATCAAGAAAGAGACCAAGCCGGTTCAGTCTTGGATGAGCACCCCGAACACACGCTCAGGGAAGCTCTTTTATTGAACACACATTGTTAAACGTCACAAAAGAGAGAGTTCAGTCTACTTTACATGTTAAAAGAGTGGGGGGTCTCAGTGGATACATTGTAGCACCCAATCACCATGCTTAAGGGATACAAAGTAACCAATCCGTGCCTGCAGTCCAGCCAGTAGCCCAAGGTGGGCAGCATCCTTTTGTTCCTGATACCTGCTTTCAGCCTACGTGAGGTCTTGCAGGTATCGAAACTCCTTTGCCTACGTGAGGCTTGGCATATGCCCAGGCTGTTAGATGTGGATTCGCTGCTGCATCTCCTCTGTTTTAGTTTTACGCAGAGGGATTTCTTCTGGTTCTTCGCTATAGCCCATACAGAAGCCCGTGCACATGTTCTCATCGGGGTCCTCTGGGGGTATAGCTTTGTACAGAGATTCCTTTTCCCAGAGGGCATTGACCTGTGCAATGGCACGTTTTTCTGCTAGCAGTGACAGACTATTGGAGATGGTGCGAACAGAGATTGGTAAGATACATGGAAGAATGACACACCCAGCAGCAATAATACCTATGAGAGCTACTATAGCTTGTAATCCTGGCAGTTTTGGGAGCCAGGAGCCAAAGATATTTTTGAGGTCCATACCTCGCCATACTTGATCCAGATTGTAGGTTAATTGTCGCATCTCAGTAGTTAACTGCACTACGACTTTGCCAACCTTGTCAATTTGAAGACAGCAATTTGTGAGATTAAACCTTCCACATACCCCCACTTCCTTGGCTAATAAATAATCCAAAGCCAAGAGACTTTGGTAGACAACCTACCCTGGTTCAGCTTCAACAATATCTGGGCACCATTAATTGGGCCCGACCTTTCCTGTCACTAACCACTGACACTCTCTCTCCACTGTTCGAAGCCCTTACTTGGGGAAAAGGGCCCGCTGACAAAATATCCTTGCAGCAACCTCAGCTTCAAGCGCTGACCCATATAGAAGAGAACATACGTAGAATATGGGTGGATAGGGCCGCTGCCAATACTCCTCTAGATATGGTCATTCTAGCCACCCCAAGGCTCATGACCGCGGCAGTGACCCAAAAGGACCAAAAGCTCCACATCTTAGAGTGGATCCATCTCTCCCACACGCCCTGATGCTCCATCACTTCCAAACCAGCTCAATTGGCTCAATTAATCGTAAAGGGCAGGAGCCGCACAAAAGCACTCATGGGGATAGATGTCTCCACACTTTTTATCCCCTTCTCGCTGCAAATTTGGGAACCTCTATTCCAAAAGTCCCAGGAGCTTCAGTTGGCCTTATCCGACTGGCCTGGGCTAGTCTCCTGCCACCCACCCGCTGACCCACGTTTTCAGATCATTCGAACCATACCCATCTCCTTCTCCTCTCCCATCAGCAAACAACCTTGGGTCAGTGCCCTGACTATATTTGCTGATGGCAGCAGGGAATGAGGGGCATGCGCTTGGCAAAAGAATGGAGCATGGCACACCAAAACCACACCTGTGCAGACTTCACCACAAAGGTCTGAGCTTGCTGCAACCATACTAGTCCTCCAAAATTTCAGCGAACCCCTCAATTTGATCTTGGGCAGCCTGTATGTTACCCAAATAGTCTCTACCATCCACGACTCTTACCTCTCTCCCACTATTGACAAGAACCTTCTCTCTCTTTTTGTTACACTGCAACAGCTCGTTGCGCAACAACAACACCCTCTCTTTGTAGCCCACATTTGCAGCCACCAGCCTTTCCCAGGAATTCTCCAGGAAGGCAATGATGTGGCTGATCAAGCGGCTGCAGGTATTATGACCACGCACACCCTAACTCCCTGGGAAAGCCATTCTTACTTTCATCAAAATGCCAAAGCCCTCATGAAACATTTTAACCTTACCATGGCAGAAGCCTCAGCCATCAGACAGCAATGCCCCACCTGCAGTCAGCAAGCCAATTCCATCCCCTTAGGAGTAAATCCCTGCGGGTTGAAAGCATGTGAAATATGGCAAATGGACGTTACTCAGTTTCCTCCATTTGCCCCCTGGAAGTACCTGCATGTCACAATTGATACTTATTCAGGGTTCATAATGGCAACCCTGCAGAGAGGAGAAGCCTCTAAACATGTCATTAACCACTGCATTTGCACCTTTGCATCGTTTGGACGCCCAAACGAAATAAAAACAGACAATGGTCCTGCATACACTAGTGCGGCTATGTCAGAATTTTGCTCTAAGTGGCAGGTTACCCACAAATTTGGGATTCCTTACAACAGCCAGGGACAAGCCCTGGCAGAGAGAGCCAATTTAACTTTAAAGACAGCACTAGAACGACATCTGACCAAAGGGAAAAAAACCCTTGGCTTCCCGGCGATGCAAAATACCCTTAATCTTTGCCTTTATACGCTTAATTTCCTCAATCTCTCTGGCACTCCTGCCACGACAGCAGCGGAACGACACTTTTCCTCCCCCCTTCTCCTGATTCTCCCAAACCAAAGGTATACTACCGCCAACTGCCAGACCCTGCTTGGAAGGGTCCTGCTGATCTCCTCACCTGGGGTCACGGCTACGCAGCTATCCAGCTTCCAGATCGTGTCCTGTGGGTTCCTGGACGGCACGTCAGACCATACCACCCCAAGGTAGCAAAACCACCAGCTGCAGACATATCAACATGATCTGCCCTGCTGCTTCACTGACCCTCCTCCTCCTCCTCTTCCTCCTTGCTGCACACGCCTCCAAAGTTTCCATTCCATCCAGAGTAACATACTTCACGTCAGACACCCCCCTTCTGCTGACCTGCACTCCATCCTGGGACATTTTTCCCCCTTATCTCAGATGGTCAACGTTTCCTCAGCCATGGTCCTACATCTCCAGCAACGCCTCTTTCCGGGTCAACACCTTTGAACAACCCCCTCGAGCTACACTCCTCATATCCCATCCTACTGCAACCACCTACTATTGTTCAGGTCGACGCTTCCATGATTCTACACGCAACACCTACAGCTCCTGGACAATCCTCAGACCTCGCTCACCTCATCATCATCACAGACAATTCGTGAATCAGCCTGACACTCATATTCAGAACCCCCCTTTGCTGCATAGGATTAAAAGATCACAAAAACCCACCAAACCAGATGACTGCACCCCCTGCTTGACCAAAACCACACAAGCAGGCTTCACTCAACTGACTCTCATTTACCATACCCAGCAACCACAGATATGCCTTTCTACTGGGAAAACTTGCCAGAATAACGGGACTATATATCAGTTATGCAAAATGAACTCAAAAACTATTTGCTATGACCCCAAGACAGCTGTTCGCCTCAATGTTACTTTGTGGGCCGGACTTCCAAAAGCCTCTGGCAGAGCTGATCCTGAAGGGGAGGGAAAACTTTACTACCTAAATCACACCACTGTGCTTAAGGATGGTACTGACCCCATTGTCTTAACTTTTGATGTTTGCATTGCTTGTTCCAAACCAGGGGGATATCCTTGTGGGTCAGATGATTGGAAAACCAAATATGCTCATGATCATAAGTATTTGTGTCCCACGCCCACCAATTGGGCCGTAGGAAACCCTAATCATTGGATCCCTTGCGGGGGCTCCATTGAATGCTCAGGTTGGTCTTGTGTCTGTGATTACACTGGGGGAGGGTACCCAGGCTGCAATCATCTGTCACATTTTAAATGAGTATCATGGTCTACCAAGGACAACAAGGTAGAGATCACTATCTCCAGACAACACCCCGCCATGGATCCCTATGGTATAGGGATCGATGGCATAGGAGCAGACCCAAACACCTACATTACTATAAAAACAGAAGTGATATATGAGGGTAAGGAAACATCATTAGGCTGGTCGGTGTATAATAATTTAAGAAAGTTAGATAAAGCCCCTGATACCAGCATAATAGCAAAAAACCTATTCATGGACATGGCAGAAAAAATTGCAAAACAACTTGCAATAACCAATTGCTTTGTCTTAGGAGGAACCACCACAGGAGAACAGTGGCCATGGCAAGCCTTAGAAGCCTCGCCATCACTGTTCAACAACATGTCTTCTATAGGAAACATAACAGCCAGAACTGCCCCCGACCCCCTTATCTGGACAATTACTACCAATCTAATCGGTAGAAACTGCTTCTCCCGAAACGGGTCCATTCCGGTAGGACATCTCCTTTGTTTAGGTACGTGGGACATCTCCTACCGGAATTGGACAGCACCTTATAATGCTACCACCACACCCACAAAATTCAACACAACCCTCCTCCCTTATCTCAGGGACACTTCATCCTCCCAGAACTGGACTGCACCCAATGACATGTATTGGATCTGCGGCAACCTAGCCTACCCATCCCTCCCAGCAGATTGGCAAGGGTCATGTGTATTGGGATGGATAAGACCTTCCTTCTTCCTCCTTCCAATCTCAGTGAAGCAGGAACTAGGCATCCCTGTTTATGACATGTTGTCTCGCAAAAAAAAGGGAAGCCGACAATGCTTTTGCAGGCTTCCCCTGCCAATCAGAATACACAGGGGACACCTGGACCTCAGAAAGAATCGTCTGCACCTATGGCATGGCTACTTGGGCCCAAGACGGGTCTTATGGGTACAGGACCCCCATATATATGCTTAATAGAATCATTCGTTTGCAAGCTGTCTTAGATTTAGCAGGTCAATGAATAGATAAGGCTCTAAACACTCTTGCAACTGCTACAGACAAATTACGCAGAACTGTCTACCAAAATCTCTTGGCTTTGGATTATTTATTAGCCAAGGAAGGGGGGGTATGTGGAAGGTTTAATCTCACAAATTGCTGTCTTCAAATTGACAAGGTTGGCAAAGTCGTAGCGCAGTTAACTACTGAGATGCGACAATTAACCTACAATCCGGATCAAGTATGGTGAGGTATGGACCTCAAAAATATCTTTGGCTCCTGGCTCCCAAAACTGCCAGGATTACAAGCTATAGTAGCGCTCATAGGTATTATTGCTGCTGGGTGTGTCATTCTTCCATGTATATTACCAATCTTTGTTCGCACCATCTCCAATAGTCTGTCACTGCTAGCAGAAAAACGCGCCATTGCACAGGTCAATGCCCTCTGGGAAAAGGAATCTCTGTACAAAGCTATACCCTCAGAGGACCCTGATGAGAACATGCGCACGGGCTTCTGTATGGGCTATAGCGAAGAACCAGAAGAAATCCCTCTGCGTAAAACTAAAACAGAGGAGATGCAGCAGCGAATCCACATCTAACCGCCTGGGCATATGCCAAAGCCTCACGTAGGCAAAGGAGTTTTGATATATGCCAAGCCTCACGTAGGCAAAGGAGTTTCGATACCTGCAAGACCTCACGTAGGCTGAAAGCAGGTATCAGGAACAAAAGGATGCTGCCCACCTTGGGCTACTGGCTGGACTGCAGGTGCGGATTGGTTACTTTGTATCCCTTAAGCACTGTGATTGGGCGCTACAATGTATCCACTGAGACCCCCCACTCTTTTAACATGTAAAGTAGACTGAACTTTCTCTCTTTTGTGACGTTTAACTATGTGTGTTCAATAAAAAAGCTTCCCTGAGCACGTGTTCAGGGCTGCTCATCCAAGACTGAACCGGCTTGGTCTCTTTCTTGATGCATTGGACTCAATGAGAAGCCCTCCTAATGCGGAGCAAAGCCGCATAGGACTAACTGATTTTAAAAGCAAACTGCAGGATGTCAACATACAGCAGAGAATCTTGATCAATAACTTTCTTGGAGAGAAGATTAAGTCTCTTCTACAGTAGAAAAATTCTGCTGCATTCTATATCCAAAGAGTACTAAAAAATCTCCATTGTTTTTAAATTTGGTCAGTAATTATCATTTATTTGAATATTATTAAAAACAATAAAAATAAATAATTTGTGTGCCACACATTATTTAGATATGTTTGGTTAGTTAGATCTTTCCCCTATAGTTTTTTTTTAATCTAAAGGTAATTTTTAAAATGATTTCTTTGGTTAGGATATGGGAGTTTTATTTGTAGTGCTTTATTATTGTTTACTTCTATGTTGTTCTGTGAAGAAAGAGTACAATGGTTAATCTCTGAAATTCTGCTTTGGTGGAGAATATTCATCCCTTGATTATTGAAAAAAAAAGCAGTGGGCCCCGCTTGCAATGAATGGGATCCCAGCAGACATTTTCCTAAATCAGCTTTCCTGAGTATATCCTCCTCCTGCTGTGTTAAAAAAAATACAGTCTTCAAGTGAATTCTTCCTATTGGGGCCTACAAGCCAAGAAACTATGCCAGAGATCTTTTTCATCACAATGGCATAGGAATACAAACACAGTCATTAGCATCCCTACCACTCCAGAAGACTTTGTGTCACCCAATCAGGGTGGCTATCTCCTTGTTAGCATTCAGAAAATTCCTAAAATGTATCTCTAGCCATCAGGATTAGATTCAGCAGTACATCTGCATTTACAAGACAAAGGCCACTCCTTTGAAGATAGCAAAGTCCACATTTTGGACAGAAAAGACTGTTTGAAAGAAGGGTAAAAAAGGCCATCTAGTTCAAAATTGAACAGTCATCTTTCAACACAGAGGGAGGGATACAATCCTCCGGGGACATGGCCAACAGCCGACATGCCCAGAGAATCTCCCCTCTCTAGACCAGTGATAGCTAACCTTTTCAGCTTGGTGTGTCAGAAATCAGGAAAAAGTGTAGCCTTCCTCGGGTCATGTGTCACTTCAAGAAATATCAATAATTTGGTAATATTTGCAGCCCTAATAAAGAAAGAGTTATATTTTAAATATATTTATTATATTTATTAGTTTAAAAAGCAAAAAACAAATAATGATTTACCTTAGTGACTTTTCTGTTGCTGAATTGCATTTGCTAAATCTTCAATTGCAGGGTTGTATTTTGTGCACTTCAGGGCCAAGCAAGCACTGCTACCTTCATCTGTCCGTCTGTTTCTTTTATTTGTTTTAATATTATTTAATGCTGAGAATAAGGTCTCACAACAGTACGTTGAGGGAAAAATTGTGAGTAAAGCCATTCCTAGATTTTTCAAGGCACTAAAAGTGTCTGGTAATCTGTTCCAAGCACTCCAAATTTCCTGTTCGTAGTGGCAGTCTTCTTCATTCTCCAAATGATTTCTTTCCAGATTCTCAAGCTTGGACCTCAAATCGACAAACACTTGAATCCAGATGCTGTCTTGAAATTCAGCAAGTTGCATCTCCAAATCAACAATTTTCATCCATTTGAAACTATTTAATTCTAAAGTACTGTAGATATCATGGTACTTCATGTGCATGGGCTCTATTTCATTTTGTACAGTTGTGCTGGCATTTTTTACTTGTGGAAAATACTTATACGTTTTACTTTCTATATCTCGCTTAAAGATTTTAAGTTTACTTTGAAAGGCTTTTATGTATCCAAACATAACATCAATACTTTTGCCAAAACCTTGTAATTTTAAGTTGAGCTCATTCATATGAACAGAGATATCTGTGAAAAACATCAATGAGTAAACCCACTTATGATCATTGAGCTGAGGAAAGTTTGCAAGATCCTTATTCTCAAGAAAAAGCTTAATTTCATAAAAGCACTCCACAAATCGCTCAAGTACTGTTCCTCGGCTTAGCCACCTCACATTATTGAACATCAGCAGTCCACAGTAGGTTGAATCAACTTCCTGTAACAGTGCTTGTGAAGAGGTCGAGCAGCTATGAAATTCACTATTTTTGTTACAACTGATATTAAATCATTTATTTCTGTGAATCCTGCTTTGGCACACAAAAACTCCTGATGGATAATACAATGAAAAGGAACAAGTGGATGTCCAATAGCTTCCATAAACAACTTCACAAATCCTACACTTTTTCCCACCATATTGGGTGCCCCATCTGTTGTCACTGACACAACTTTACACACATCAATGCTTAGGTCACGGAATGTTTGTATAACAACCATACATATTTCCTTCTCTGATTTACTTGTTGGCACTGATTCTAACTTAATCAACTCTTCTCTCATTGTGAGGCAGCAGTGACACCATGCCTCCACGCAACAAGCAGGGAGCAGGGATTGGAGCAGAGCAGAGGCAGCCTCTAAATGTGCAGGTTTTCCCCACACCAACAGGCGTGTCAGTCAAAGTGCCTTGGCGTGTCATGAGTGACACGTGTGTCATAGGTTAGCCATCACTGCTCTAGACTGTTGTTTGTTTTAACAACAAAAGGAGCAGGCTTCCTTTTGTCTGCTTGACTTTCTAAGGTTAAGGAAAGTGAGTCCAGAAGTATTTCATGAGAAGAGCATTATTATTACACACCTCTGCTTGAAACAGAATATCCTACACCACCAGGCTTGAGATTTTGGGCTTGGGCAACCTAGAACTACACCACCTACGGTTGGACTTAAGCGTAGTACACAAAATTATCTGCTACAATGTCCTGCCAGTCAGTGACTACTTCAGCTTCAACTGCAACAATACAAGAGCACACAACAGATACAAACTCAATGTAAACTACTCCAAACTTGATGGCAGAAAGTATGACTTCAGCAACAGAATGGTCAATGCCTGCAATGAACTACCTGACTCTGTTGTTACATCCTCTAACCCCCCCCCCACTCCTTCAACCTCAAACTATCCACTAATGGTCTCACCCCATTCCTAAGAGGTCAGTAAGGGACATGCATAAATGCACAATCATGCCTATCGTCTCTGTCTTACTGTCCCCATTTCCTGTATTCATACTCATGCTTATTCTTATATCTATTACCTTGTAAGTGATTGACAAATAAAATAAATAAAATAAAAAAGGTCCCAGAATCATCCCTCAAGATCCAGCAACAGCCTGAAAGCAGTTTTAGAAGCTGAGCTTCGAAGATAACTGGGTGATCTGAAACTGAGAGGGAAGGTTGTTGGATAAAACAGCTCTTTTGGTTTTTATTTTTCAAATGGACAATAAGGTTTGCCCTTCATTCCTTAAACAATTTATGACACTATTATCTATACAAGCTATAGAGGCTGTCTTTAGTTACAGCCTACCACCCCTTTTTGAAATTTTGAACACTATTATTGAGACTGTAAAACAACAGGGAGAGTGGATTGCTAGAGGCAGTCAAAATAAGGAAGCATGGAATACTCTTTTTCTAACAAAAATATAAGGATAAAAACTGTGGCTTTAACCTATTACCTTTAAAATAATTAGTTCTGTATTGTTTAGTTGTGGGTGGTTGAAGTCTGTCGATATTTAAGGGTTTGGATTGGCTGAGAAAAGAAAAAAATAATTAAATGAATAAACAAATAACAGTCTCTGACCACTAGAGGGAGCTACGAGGATGCCTAATTCTAAGCTGGTGGTGGTTCTAAAACAAATTCTTGATCAGTTCTTGGAGAAGATTCATCATTTTGTGAATCAGCTAAAATATATTAACCCTATAGATATTAAAATAGAACATGAAACACAGCTAGGTGTAGAAAATGGAGAACGACTCTCTAAAAGAATGCAAATGACCAGCTGTCTGCAAGGAGTATAAATCCCTCTGAACCATCCAGTCAGAACTGAAGAAGCCTCTTGAATGAGAAGCGAAATGTCTTCAAAGAAAAAGCGGAAAGTCCAGTCACCTCTTGAAAAAGAACCTTTAGCATTCTAAAATGGGTCTTTTTCCATAATGCTTTCAGGGAAAAGAACATCAAGGGATTGAAGACTACTGTCCATTGGTGTCTCATTTTGTACTTATGGGACATTTTTTACATTTAAGATTTAACTGGTTAACTATGGAGAATGTTCTTATGGATATTATTATTACCTTGGTTTATAATGTAAGTACCTAGAATATTGATTACATGAACAGCCTTTAAAATTTAGAGGACTTCATAATATCATATTTCTGTTGGAAACAGGATGGGACATATTAAAAATGATTCTCTGCCCAAAGATTTTCTTTGTTTATTGATCCCCATGGCAGAATATTAAAAATTATTTATTTATTTATGTCATTTATTTATTTATTTTGTCAAGCGATTATAAGATAACAGGTATAAGTATAAACATGGTTATGAATACATGAAATGGATACGAATAAGAAAAAAAGAAACAATAGGACAGGGACGGTAGGCACATAGGTGCGCTTATGCACGCCCCCTACAAGACCTCTTAGGAAAGGGTTGAGGTCAATAGTAGACAGTCTAAGGTTAAAGTTTTTGGGGTTTGGGGAAGAAACCACAGAGTCAGGTTTCGTGCGGTTTACCTTGAGTTTGTATCTATTGTGTGCTCTTGTATTGTTTTGGTTGAAGCTGAAGTATTCATTGACAGGCAGGACATTGCAATTATTAATACATTAAAAATTATGCCACTGGTAGGCTTTATTTTTTGGATTACAATTTCTGTAAGACCAGCCACATGGCAAATGATCAGGTAGAGACAGTTGGGCTTTAAAATTTTTAGCAACGGATTCTCTACCCAGTTGCTGGATGGGTGTGGCCATGGTGGGTGAGGACTAGATGGCCTCCTGTACCATGTTGTGGGGGGGGAATTTTGCCGTCCCTGGGCTCCAGAGGCTTTCCTTGATCCTCCAAGAGGGTGAAAACGGCCTCCGTGGGCTCTGGAGGCTCTCTGGAAGCCAGAAACGTTCCCTAAGATCCAGGTTGTCATTTGGTAATTCATTTACCATATCCCCAGGAAGACTCCTTGTACGTCTGTTCTGAGACCTTGTTAGATTAAAAAGTCCTCCAATTTTTCTGGGATTTCAGATCTTCTGGAAATCCGCAAAAATATCTATCTTCTGTTCAATTCTGTGTGATTCTTGGAGTCGGCCTGGATAAGTTTGTGCTGTTTTCTTGGCAAGTTTTTTCCATAAGATTAATGCCTCATATTTTATCAGAGATTGTGTTTGGTGGTGTGATTTCTTACATGGGGCATGCTCAAGGCAAGAAATTTTGTTTTTAGAAGAGTGAAATAGTACAAGAGTTTTATTCTCAACAGTTTGTTCATGCATTGTCATGGGAAAGATTCTGACTGCTTATTTCAACACATTTTCATGCTCTGTTTAGATAGAAAAAACAGCCTTTATCTAACAGGAATGGCTGGTCACTGATGATAAACAATGGGTACAAATTGCATTTAATGGAATATTGAGCTGTTTTTCATCTAAATCATTTTTCTCCAATGCTCATCCACTCCAGGATTCAGCATTTCCAACCATAATCTCTATAAACAATGTAAAATTTGAACTGAAACAAACCAACAAGCAAAGGAAAATGTAAAAGAGTGGCACCTTCAATTAAACTTGCACTATTAACTCAAAGAAGATTGATTTTAAAATCTTAAGATTGACAATTTTGACAAATTACTTCTGAGAAAGGATCCTATAATGATCCAATCTAGGTCGGTCCAGGTCCTAGAATGGTTTACATAATTCATAAGGATGGAATGATGGCAGCCAAGATGGACACGATGCTAAATTAAAACTGTAGTTTTCTTTTTATATAGAACATCATCCAAGCTACTATTTCTGAGGAAACAGGCAAAGGAAGGAAAGGAAACTAAAGGAAGTGTTAGGAATAACATAGGTTACCTAACGTAGTTTGGGTAAAATAATATATATAAACTATGATAGTAAGTTTAAGTGTGTGTCACTTTAAACTGCAAAGCATGTAATTTTGGGTGCGGTGTGAAACCGCCATAAGAGGGAGCAAAAGAACCTGATTGATCGCTGACGATTCCTGACTGGATTGCATGGATTGATGATTTGTTAACTGCATGTTTTTCCCAACTGCTGAGTTGCTGAAGGAAGAGAGGAGTTTTGACTTCTTCATATCTCTGCTCTGAGGAGATATATTACTGGACTGATATTTGTAAGTTTACTGACCTCTCTTTTCAACACTGGAATTTGCAACTGAATAATCCCTGGACGGACTGAACTAGTGAATGATATATGGACTGTTTGACTATGCTATAACTCTTACTGGAATAAACTATTTAACTAGCACTGTGTATCTGTTTTACTGAGTGTAAGCTACAAAAATGTTTATCTCACATATTTTGCCTGCCTGCCTGCCTGCTGTGCAGATTCTGCTAGGGTGTATCCCTAACAGGAAGCAATATATAGATTTCTAATGTGTGAAGCCCATTACACTGTTAGTAATTCTAAAGAATAATTATTGAATTCATTGTTTAATGTTCCTCTTGTTTTTAGTCTTTGATCTGGATGACACCATGAAAAAAGTCAACCAGTCCTGTCTCACCGAGATTGTCCTTCTAGGCTTCTCAGATTTCCAGTCTATATGAGAACTTCTCTTCTGCCTGGTCCTCATATTCTATTTCATGGCTTTGGTAGGGAATGGTTTGATCTTGCTCCTCATCTTTCTCAGTCCTACTCTGCACACCCCAGTGTACTTCTTCCTCTGGAATTTGTCCTTTTTGGAAATTGGATACACTTCCTCCATCAGCCCAAAGATGCTAGTGAACTTATTATCAGAGAAACAAACTATATCCTTTTGGAGCTGTGGCTTTCAAATGTGTTTTTTCCTACTCTTTGGGATCACTGAGTGTTGTCTTCTTTGTGCTATGACATACGACCACTATGTTGCCATTTGCAAACCCTTGCAATACCCTTATATCATGAACTACAGGGAATGTACTATGCTTGCAGTTACCTCATGGGCCATTGGTATCTCTTTGGGTTTGGGGCATTTAATTTCAATCTTTACTCTTCCCTTCTGTTGGTCAAATAGAACCAGCCATTTCTTCTGTGATCTTATGCCTGTTCTGAGACTTGCTTCCACCAGTACCTACAAAAATGAAGGGTCCATTGCTGTTTTAACAGCGGTAGTTGACTTGACATCCTTGCCCTGCTTCCTTTGCCCTGCTCTCCTTGCTTGCCTGGCCTGGCTATATGCAAACTCACAGTGACACAGTTCTGGTCCACGTTGTGTTGCAGTCCCAGTGAACTCTTCCTGTGACAAGGACTCCTTTGTGACTTATGATCCATTTTTCACAGTTATAATCTTTGCAGCATCCCCCCCCCACCCGCATGATCATGACATCAAAATCCAGATTCTTGGCAATTGGTTCATATTTATGACCTTTGCTGTGTCTCAAGGTCATGGAATTGCCTTTGGCAACTTTCTGACAAACAAAATCAATGGGGAAGCCAGATTTTCTTAACAACAATGTTACTAACTTATAGTAGCATTATTAACTGCAATGATTTACTTAACAACTGTGGCAAGAAAGTTTGTAAAATGGAGCAAAACTCACTTACCTGTCTCACTTAGCAATTTTGGGCTCAATTGTAATAATAAGTCAAAGATTACCTATACAGTCTTATACAAAGGGCCTCCTGTCCATGGATTTTTAAAAGAGCAAATAGTAAGGTGTCAACAGACAGCACTTGATCTTGATCAATAATTTTTGTGGAGATAAGATTGAATTAAATATCTTATACAATAGAGGAATATTCACCAATTGAGTTTCCCAGGGATACTGAAAAATTTTGCTTGTTTGTAACTCATCTGTATTTATAATTTATAATTATCTAAAATATTGTCCCAAAACTAATCAGTGCGTGCTCTAGATTATTTAATCAGATGGAAGAGCTGGTTGCTTCGAGTGTTGATCAATGAGTTGCATTTTGGCCTCATAGATATTTGTCCAAAAAGCCATTTAAAAAAATGATCTTTGTGTTGGGAAGATTTTGGAGATTTTTATTGTTGTTTTAGAAGCTACTGAATCACCTACTTCTCCAAAGGATGGAACACATAATCCATGAAATTGTGTAGTGATGGGTAGATGGCTAACAGTATTTTATCTTCTAATTATTGAAAAGGCTCAATAGGCTCCACTTGCAATAAATGGGATAACATATTTTTTTTACTCTGAATTTTGCCCTGAACGTGTTGTCCTCCTGAGGTGTTAGAAGAAACCATCTTCAAGAAGATTGGCCAGGAGCATACGAGCCTAGAGGATATGCTATAGTTCTCTTTCAGTTTTTTTAAAAAAATGTTTATTGGTTTTTAAAAACAAACATAAACAAACAAAACAAAAAAACATCAAGCTATCTTCCATATGTGTACATACAGTGTGCCGGTTGGTTTACAAATCGTTTTGTGCTTCCATTTCGTAGTCTTCAATTATAATTACATTGCATATAATCTCATATTTTCAATCAAAAATTAAATACCTTAGTATCATTATTAATCAATCATTTGATTATACTTTTATTCATTCATGTTTTACAGGATAATCATAATTTACTTAGTTTATTTTATAACAGTTCATATTATCATCCCAAATCTATCCTAAAATCATTTTGTAGATATAATAAGAAAGAAGTACATTTTTATATATTTATTATTTTCTAAAATTCTACATATTTCATTACTGTATTTTATTGTCTAACCATTGATAGAAAAGATCCCAAATTTTATAAAATTGTTTATCCTCTTGTTCTCTAATTTCAAATGTCAATCTACTCATTTCAGCACATTCCAATATTTTCTTAATGATTTCCTCTTGTGATGGTATTTTCTCATTTTTCCAGTTTTTAGCAAATACAATCCTAGCCACTGTTAATACATTTACAATCAGGTATTTCAAGTCTTTACTGTATATTTCAGGTAAAATTTCCAATAAAAATATTTCTGGTTTCAAGTCTATATGTTTTTTTGTCATTTTTTTCCACCACATGTGGATTTTAGTCCAGTAGGTTTTACCATTCACACAAGTCCACCACATATGGTAATATGAGCCAGGTGTCTGACGTCATTTCCAACATTTTTCAGATTTGTTCTCGAACATTCTTGCTATTCTTGTCCGGGGAAAATGCCACCTGTAAAACATCTTATAGAAATTTTCTTTATATGCTGTTGACAATGTCATTTTATAATTTTGAGAACACAATTTTTGCCATTTCTCTAAATCAATTCCATATCCAAAATTCTTCCCCCAAGCAATCATAGTTTCTTTAACTTGTTCTTCTAATTTAATTTCTAATAAATATCCCTACAGTTTTTTAATCACCTTTTCATCAGTACCTGTCAAAATCTTATCTAAATCAGTCAATTTATCATAGAAACCTTCCATTTTAGATCTTTATCATACCTTGAATGTATTTGTGCATATGAAAACCAATTCATCTTTATACCTTATTCCTCTAGTTTTTGTATAGATTTGAGTTCACCCTTTTTATTCAATAATTCACCATATCTAACTGTTTGTTCCTTTTTGTATATTATAGGATAAAAAAATGCTTCAATAGTCGATAACCACACTGGAATTTTCAAATAACATTGTCTTTTAATCTTCTCCCAGTTTAACCACAGAGACTCCCATATATGATGTCTTCTAAAATACCCCTGTGTTTTAGTTCCTTTATACCATAAAAAAGCATGCCACCCCAACAACAAATCATGTCCTTCTAATCTCAACAATCTAGTATTTCTTAGTGTTATCCATTCCTTAACCCACATCAGATTTGAAGCTTGATAGTACAACCCCCAATCAGGCAAACCAAATCCTCCTCTAATTCTAGCATCTTGCAAAAGTTTCAACTTTATTCTCGCTTTCTTACCCTGCAATATATATTTCAGCACAATTTTATTTAGATCTTCAAAGTAGTCTTTTCCAAGCCTAATTGGAATTGTTTGAAACAAATATAAAATTCTGGGTAATACATTCATCTTGATTGTTGAAATTCTCCCTATTAGTGACAGTTGTAAATTTTCCCATTTCGCCAGATCTAGTGCTATCTGCTGTTTAAGTTTGATATAATTATTCTCTTTTAATGTACTACATCTTCAAATATATCCTCAAGTACTTGATCTTATTTGTGACCTGAATTTTCAATAGGTCTGCCAGTTCTTCCTTTTGTCTTAATAGCATATTCTTTGTCAAGATCTTTGTCTTATCTTTATTTATTTTCAAACCAGCCACCTTTCCATATGTCTCTATCTTCTCTATCAATTTTGATGCTGTTTATAAAGGATCTTCTAAGATGAAAACCAGATAATCTGCAAATGCTTGCAGTTTAAATTCTTCCTTTTTGATTTTCATTCCTTTTATATTCTTTTCATCTCTAATATTTCTGTTTAGCACTTCCAAAGTTAACACAAACAACAAAGGTGATAGTGGGCACCCTTGTCTTGTTCCTTTTCTTATATTGATAGAGTCTGTCAGTTCTCCCTCTATCATTACCTTTGCCATTTGCTTATAGTATATAGCTTCTATTGCTTGAATAAATTTTCTAGCAAAACCAATCTATTCCAACAGTAATAACAAGAATCGCCAATTCACATTATCAAATGCCTTCTGTGCATCTAGAAATATCGGAGCCATTTGTTTTTCAGGATGTGCCTCGTAGTATTCCAAGGTGTCCAAGATTACTCTCTTATTGTCTTTAATTTGTCTCTTTGGCAGAAATCCATTTTGATCAGGATGAATAAAATTATTTAAATATTTTTTAAGTCTTTCTGTCAATATTGAAGCAAAAATTTTATAACCAGCATTTAGCAGAGAAATGGGTCTATAGTTCTTAATTTGTAATTGATCAGCCTCCTCTTTTGGAATAAGTGTAATACATGCTTCTGACCATGATTTAGGTATCTTCTTCTTTAACATAACTTCATTCATAACTTCTAGAAATGGAAGATTCAACGATTCTTGTAATGTTTTGTAAAATTCTGCTGGAAGTCCATCTGGGCCTGGTGCCTTTCCATTATTTTGCTTTTTGAGTGCTTCAGTTAACTCCATCATCGTTATATTGCTTTCTAACATTGTTTCAGTCTCTTTAGGTATCTGAGGTAAATTAGCATTCTGTAAGTATTGTTTAACTCTTTCCTCATCAATATTCTCTTGCATATATAATTTCCCATAGAAGTCTTGAATGATTTCCTTCTTCTCTTTACTACCATAGCAAACTTGGCCTTGGTCATCTATTAATTACAATATTTTCCTTGATTCTTTCTCCTTTCTCAATTTGTATGCTAACCATCTACCTGGTTTGTTTGCGTCTTCAAAGTAGTTCTGTTTAGCACCTCTAATTTTCTGTGCTAATTCTTCTTTTTCTATTTGACCCATTTTATGTTTAATTATATCCATTCTTAGCTTGATGGCCTTTTTCTGTGGCATTTTCTGTAGCTCTTTTTCAAGTCTTTTATGCTCATCCTCTAAGGCCTTAGAGGCAAGTCTTTTCATAGTATTCCTTTTCGTTGTATAGTCTATTATCAAGCCTCTAACATATGCCTTCATTGTATCCCATACATTCTGAATTGATGTATCTTCTTTTTTGTTTTCTCTAAAAAAAAAAGCCAATTCTTTCTCCATCCACTGTGTGAAGTCTTTTTCCTTTAAAATAGTATTATTTAATGTCCATCTAGATCTTCTTTTTTGTCCTTTCCATTTAATTGTCATTGGATTGTGATCTGCCCAAGTACTTGTTTTAATATTTATTTCTTGAATATTAGTTATGAATTCTGTTGACATCCATATTATATCTATTCTGGACTATGATAAATGTCTATTTGAATAGAAGGTATATTGTTTAGTTTTAGCATTTCTTTCTCTCCATGTATCTTTTAAGTTTATTTCATCTACCATTTAAAAAAAAAGATTTAGGGAGAGTCTTTCTGTTTTGCTTTATTGTTTTCTATGCTGTATAGTCCAATTTATTGTCTACAATTCCATTAAAATATCCCATCATAACTATATTAGCATAGTCCAGTTCAATTATTTTCATATGTAATTTTTTGTAGAATGTTTCTTGTTTGTCATTCGGAGCATAGATTGCAATGAGGAGTGTTTTCGTATTATTGTCTATTATTTCCACCATTAGTATTCTTCCATCATCATCGGTATAAATCAATTTTGCTGCGGTGGTCTCTTTAATATATAAAACCACTCCTCTTTCCTTACATTGGGTCAAGGAAGTAAATATTTTTCCCTAATTTTGGCTGTATCAACAATTGTTCATATTGTTTTTTTAATATGTACTTCTTGTAGACAAATTATATCAAATTTTAATTTCTCTAATTTATAAAAGGTTTTCCTTCTTTTAATGGCTGAGTTAAGTCCATTTATATTAATTGTAATCAGTTTTTTCTCTTCCATGGTTATATTTTGTAGTTAAGTTTAGTAGCTGTCATAGATCTTAGTTCACGTTGTTCTTTGGCTTCCACTTTTCCACCTACTGCACCTTCTTCTTTTTCAGTCGCCATTTGGCAGTCCTCTTGGAATTCAATTAGTGAGATATCTTTTTCTGCCTCTTCCCCTTTCCCTCCAAAAAATTCTGTATAAAATAATTCCGCTTTCTCAATTGAGTCAATACAATAAAGCTGGTGAGGAGGAATAGCACAACTTAGAAAAAGTAAAAAGAGCACACTGCACTTTGTTTTATTATCCAAGGTTCTTATTATAGCTCTCTTCTCCAAAAAATTATCACCTTTTTTCCCCTAGGTTTCAACACCAGACTCCAGCTGTTGATAGAAACCCAGAAGAGTGTCTGCAATAATACTCTCCCATGCTTTTCCCTCTATTTTATCAAATAGCAATGTCCTTGAAAAAGAGTCTCAGTTCTTCCTTTCTCAGCTTTGTCGGGTCACAGGGAAATAGAATATTTTCAAGCCTCTAGTTGGCAGTGTTACAAAGTTTCTTTGCACTCACTTTCCCCCTCCTTTTCCAAGCAAGATATAATAAGAATTAATAAAAAAAGAAAAAATATATTTTAAAAAAGAGATAACTAAAGGAAGCCTCTAGCCTAAAATATTACAAAATCAAAAAGGAGGAAAAAAAAAAGATGTAAGTGAAAAAACCAGTCCAGTTTCAAAATACAAGATTGTGTATAGAAAATCCAGCAATAAAAAAAAAAACACATTACTTTGACATTCCTGTTTAAAATTGCCGCTTAATCACTTTTGTCAAAACTTTTACAGATTCTTTCTTTTCCTTAGAGTGTCCTTTCAGATCTTAGAATAAAGAAAAAGTTCTCACCTAACTGTCACACTCTCTCTTTCTGTTCTCTTCTGTTTCGGAGCTGTCCCAACTTCAGCAGCTTTAATGGCTGCCTCTTTGCTGCTGGCAAGAAGAGCTTCTCCTGGATTGACCAGGGACTTTGCGAAATCCCTGGGATGGACAGGATGCACTCTTCACTTTCATCATCTCTTTGGGATGGTTTAGATCCAATAGGACCGTCCAGGAGCAAAGATATCGGCAGTGATCTCAGACCTCCAAGATCGCATGCAGTATCGTAGTGACGCCAGCTCCGCCCTCCTCTGTTTAAGGACTCTGAAAAAGACCGGCTCACTCCACTCTGGTTACCTGGTCTCATCCAGTCAAGAAGGTTAGTGTCCAGAAAGGCCATTATAATGCTTCTTTTAACTAATGCTTTCAGGGTAGAAATGTTAGTCTTCTTTATGACATGAGCCATTTGAAATCTTGGCTGGGGTGAGGCCACATTTCAAATGTAGATACCAATGGTGAGATTCAATTATTTTACTACTGGTTCTGTGGGTGTGGCTTATTTGGTGGGCATGGCTTGGTGGTCATGTGATTGGGTGGGCATGGCTTGGTGACCATGTGACTGGGTGGCATGTTTGGTGGCCATGTGACTGGATGGGAGTGCTTGGTGGCTATGTGGCCATGTGACTGGGTGGGTGTGCTTGTGGCCATGTGATTGGGTAGGCATGGCCAACTCAATGTCACTCACATCAAGCGGTGCCTCGCCTGGACCCTCCCCTCCCAGCCATTCCTTGTCACACGAGCCTCAACGTATCTATAGTTCTGTAAAAATTTTGTTCACCTTTTTTGACTTTATTATCTGCATACTATAGATGTACTTTCATGGACCACTGAAAGGAAGAAATGGCTCACATGCTTTGCCCAAGAGTGTCATAGGCAACAGGATTTTAAAGGGCTGCCACAAAGAAAGGGGGACAATGTATTTTCCAAAGAAGCAGAATGCAAGAAGCAATGGATGGAAATTGAACAAAGAGAAGCAACCTAAAAGTAAGGAGAAACTTCCTGACAGTGAGAACAATTAACCAGTGGAACTGCCTGTCTCCAGAAGTTCTGGGTGCTCAATCAATGGAAGTTTTTAAGAAAAGATTGAACAGCCGTTTCTCTGAAATGGAATAGGTCCCTCGAGGTCCCTCTAAGAGTTATTCTGTTATTCTGACACTTTCCAAGGATCTCTACTCAAATTTATTTCATAATTTCATATATAAAATAGCTATTCATGTAATACAACCTGCATATTGTTCAAAACAGTAATTATTATGGTTGATATTTGACAGCAAACCTAAAGTCAAAGATCACAAGAGTGCTTCTTTCTCTGTATGTATACAAAACATCACATACCAGGAATCGTATATTAAGCTGGACTTATGCAACCTGATGTACACATTCATATTTATGTTCTGGACTAGACACTGAATGAATGTAAATCCCTGAAAAATATGTGATAACCCTGGGCAAAAGAAAGGCAGAAAAATCACTCTAGGTGTAGGGACAGTATAAAATATTAACATATGATAAATAATGGAACAATTAAAAATAATAGCACAGAGTTTTCTCTCTCTCTCATCTATTTCTTTTTCTTTCTTTTTCTTTCTTTTTTCCTCTTTCTTTCTTTCTTCTCTCTCTCTCTCTCTCTCTCTCTCTCTCTCTCTCTCTCTCTCTCTCTCTCTCTTACACACACACACACACAGAGAGAGAGAGAGAGAGAGAGAGTCTGGGATGAACTGAATGATCCAGCGAGTTCCAGTCAGCAGCGGGAGGCAGGAAAAGGAAGAAAGTGGGTGGTGCACCCTCCCAAAGATTCCCCCCACTCTAGCCCTCCCAAAGCAGCTCTGCAGATGGCGGAAATGGCAGGAGCATTGGCCCATCCTCCAAAAGACCTCTAGCAGCTGCTTGCTTTCTTGTGGGCAGAGTTGGTGGCAGGGCCAAGGAGCACTCTCCCCTCACTCCAGCTCTCCCAATGTAATTCTGCGGATGGCGGCAGGGGCAGGAGCATCCAACAACCCTCCCAAAGACCTCTGGAAGCTGCTTGCTTTCTTACGGGCAGAGGTGGTGGCAGGACCATGTAGTGTTCCCCCCGACTCTAGCCCTCTCAAAGCAGCTCCACAGATGGCGGGAGCAGCAAGAGCATCCACCCTCCCTCCTAAAGTCCTCCAGTGGCAGCTTGCTTTCTTGTCAGTGGAGGTGGTAGGGCTGAGGTAGGGCAGTGGAGGGCTGAGGAGCACCCTCTCCCCACTCCAGCTCTCCCAACACAATTCTGCGGAAGGCAGCAGTGGCAGGAGCATCTTCCCACCCTCCCAAAGACCGCCAGCAGCTGCTTGCTTTCTTGTGGGCAGAGGTGGTGGCAGAGCCATAGAGCACCCCACACTTCAGCCCTCCCAAAGCAGCTCTGTGGAAGACAGCAGCAGCAGGAGCATCTGCCCACCCTCCCAAAGACCTCTGGTGGCCGCTTGCTTTCTTATGTGCAGTGGTGGTGGCGGTGGCAGAAGGTCAAGGCGGATGAATGTCCCTGCTGGGGCTGCACATGTAGTGTGCAATTTTCATCAGCCGCAGCTGGGACACCAACCCGTCCTCGTTGCACCATAGCCGCCATGTGGTAGGAAAAACTAGGAACATGCCACATGTTGTGGTTAGCCGGCAGCAGGTGCAGATGGCTGAGGAAAGCAATGACTCTGATCAGGGGCCAAGACCATCAGGGAGTGGACAGAGATTGTGGGGGCTGGCAGCAGTTACGAGGCGGTTCCCGAGGAGCCTGTACAAGTGCACGTGCACTAAGGATTACTTGGAGGAAAGAACAATTACAGCAGCACAGGCGACTCGGGAGTAAGGCTGCAAGGTAATGGCCCCTCCTTCACGAGTTAAAAGCCAGGTTTGAAGAAGCGTTCTTTGCAGAAAGAAAAGAAGCTCTTAAGCTCAACTGGTGGGCATCTTAGTTTGTGAATTAGTTCTTATCTCTGGGTTTCTGGCAGCCTTGACAAACAACTTGGTAAGGCTTTTTCTTGTCAGAGATAATTGTTGGAAAACAGCCTTTTGTCTGTAAAGGAACAGCATTCATGATTTAAACCTTGAAAGGTGGGCGCTGCTGCCTTTGTCTGTGTTGCTCTCTGGGAACCCGGTTGGGACAGAACACCACTGTGGGATGGAGCTGCTCTGGCTTAGACAGCCAGCTGAGCCCAGGGATGGTAGGAAAGGCCTGGAAAAGTTTGGGAATGGTGGGGGAGGTGCTAGCATGACTTGTAGGCTTACCTGTGAGCAGGAAGATCAGGGCTGCTCAGTTGTGGGGCAGGCACCATGTGGGAAGGATAGAATGGCAAGCCACGAGGATGCAGGAGGGGAAGAGTGACTTGGTGGGTTGAGCGAGCATTGGGTGGATGGGTCAATTGAGAGAGTGGAGACCGGGCGACTGGTCGGGGGCATGGCCATCCAGATGTTGCTACTGGTTCGCTGACCCATGCCAAATTCTTGCTACCGGTTCGCCCAATCCGGTGTGAACCAGCTGAATACCCCTCTGGTAGATACATGTAGATACATTCATAAATGCTTCTTATTCAGAGGTGGTATTCAGCAAGTTCTGACCAGTTCTGGAGAACCCGGAGCAGAAATTTTGAGTAGTTTGGAGAACCAGCAAATACCACCTCTGACTGGCCCTGCCCCCATCTATTCTCTGCCTCCTGAGTTCAGGCTGATTGGCTGGGTCTTCTTTTGTTGCCCTGCACAGGAGAACAGAGCTGGAAAGCAGGTTTGTGGGGTGGGGAAGGAATGGGATTTTGCAGTAACCTTCCCCCAGGAGTGGAGAGGGAATGAGGAGTTTGCAGTATCCTTCCCCTGCCACGCCCACCAAGTCACACTGACCAAGCCATGCCACGCTCACCAAGCCATGCCCACAGAACAGTAGTAAATTTCTTTTGAATCCCACCACTGTTCCTCTGATTCTCTCTGAGACACTTGATATGTATTAACATAGTAAATATGCTATCATGAGAAGACTGGTTCATGCATTCAGAAGATTACAAAAGCCAAGACTGATAGTTGGAAGCTCAGGATCAATGCCTGCTCCTCACTTACACTTTTGGTAACACACTAGTGTTAAAACCAACAATATGAACAGTTGAATTATGAAAGATGAAACACTGCGTTTGTGATTCAAATGGTGTATCAATAAGTACAGGAGAAATATGAATGGAACTAAACTAATAGGCATATATGTAGTTCAGGGAGGAAAAGGCAACATTAAATGTGCTCTGTTCAAATATCTTCTATTCTATTATTCATGCCTATGGCAGGAAATACAGAACAGGAACAATATCAATTATGCCACTGAAGGCGTTACCTTTTGGCCTTGTTTTGGGAATGCATTTGAAAAAGTGTTGATTCTTGGTGATTATATGGACAAGTCCCTGCACTTTTTTTTGATAAGTTTACTTCTTACAGCTTGTTTACTTCTTACAGCTAAGAGAGAGCAATTGGTCCAAGGTCACCGAGCTTATGTCATGCCTAAAGTGGGACAAGAAGTCCTAGTCTCTCCATGTCTAGATTGATACCTTAATAACCACACCAAACTGACATTCCAATTCATATAACAAACATGGCAAGCAGAGAACCATTGAAATTGGACATAAAAATACCCAGTGTCTAAGGCCAATAGATTTGCTAACTCTGCTGAAAGGAATGATTTTACCTAGGCCTGGATTGCCTCTGGTATTCATTTACTAAATTCCCAGGATGAATCCTTGGGCTTCTGTCATGAGGCATTGTTAGAGAAAATTCCCTGGAGTTTGGGATCCTCCAGGAATCTAGTGGTTATTTCCGAGTCGCTGATGTCAGTGGATGAAAGTAGACTACAGTATCAAATATATTTTTTCTAAAGGACAAATGGCATAAAGACTTAGGTATGGCAGAAGAATCTTCAAAGCCTCAAAGTGCCACAAATAACAACAGCATTTTCAATTCTCTTTAAGAAGAAATATGTCATCTATTTGAAATAATCAGAAAACCATTCACCAAGTAATATCACTATCTCATAATTTACCAAAGGTTCAGGTTTGGTGGTTTGATTCCTGATATTATGAATATTGAAGACAGAGAATTTAATTTTTAAATGATGCCAAGTAGGATGCTATGAGAGTTTTATTTTAAATTTTTATGCAAAAATGCATTAGTATTTAATTCTTTTGAACCAGAGAGACATGATGAGTGAAATTTCTGCACATTTTTATGTTCCTGTCTAGATGGAAAAAGACATTTTTACATAACTAGAATGGATTACTATTGATGATAAACAATGAAAAGAAATAGTGTTTAATGGGAAACTGAACTGGCTTTATCCTAAATTGGTTTTCTTGGAATTATAATCTTCCATGTACCTGAGGATTTTACAGTTGCCAGTCATAATCTCAGGTAGATTCAATTCTGAAAATATCCATAAATCAGTTGTCGGAAAGGTTCCTTGAATAGTTGACTACCACGATACAATTAAAAGCATAAGAAATAAATTAAAAAATAAAATTTAACTGCAATCTTCCATATTTCTAAAGATTTGATCCAATTTACTACTTCTGAGTAAACATGAAGGAAGTGAGATACAGGTCTTTAGGGTTAGAAGCCTATTGAATTGTTAAGAGTAATTCTTTAATTCTTTATTTAACAGTCCTCTTTTGTTCCCAGGTTTTAACATGAACGATACCATGAAAAAAGATAATCATTCCTGTCTCAATGAAATTGTCCTCTTGGGATTTTCAGATATCCAGACAATACAAGAACTTCTGTTTTCCCTCATTCTAATATTTTACCTCATAGCCTTGATGGGCAGCAGCCTGGTTTTACTCCTCACCGTTTCCAGTCCCACACTTCACACCCCAATGTACTTTTTCCTCTGGAACTTGTCCTTTTTGGAAATTGGCTATACCTCGTCTATCAGCCCAAAGATGCTAGTGAATTTATTATCAGACAACCAGAACATGTACAAAAGTACAAAAGGGGCTGTGGGTGTCAAATGTGTTTCTTCATTCTCTTTGGTATTACCGAGTGTTGTCTTCTTTGTGCTATGGCATATGATCGCTATGTTGCCATTTGCAAACCCTTTCAATACCCTTATATCATGAACTTCAGGGAATGTGTTATACTTGCTGCTGTGTCATGGGCCACTGGTGTGTTTTGTAGGTTTGGGGTACTCAGTTTTAATCTTCACTTTTCCTTACTGTGGTTCAAATCAAATTAGCCATTTCTTCTGTGATCTTATGCCTGTTCTGAGGCTGGCATCTTCTTATACCTACAGAAATGAAATGGCCATTTCTACATTAACCGCACTGAATAACCTGATACTCCTTTTGCTCATCCTCTATACCTACATCCTCATCATCTCCACTATTCTCTTGATGCCAGTGGATAAGAACAGACACAAAGCATTCTCCACTTGTTCCTCACATCTCACAGTTGTCTGCATTTTCTATGGAGCTATCATTTTTTACTTACCTTCCTCCCAACTCAGCAGATTCTGTGGACAGCAACAGGATTTTTGCCCTGCTTTACACAGTAGTGACCCCAAGTTTGAACCCCATCATTTACAGCTTGAGGAACAAAGAGATAAAAGATGCTTTCATGAAATCAATAAGAAAGAAGCAGTTTTCCTAAGGTAATAATTGAATTGTATCAATTGGTTTTATCAGCTTACAATCGTCCAACAGATATTTGTATAAAAATCTTTAGAAGCTATCAGAGCAAGTGTGCCCCTCAGCTCTGGAATAACAGAACTGGGAATTGATTTGCTTAAAACAAGGAGAACTAAAGTTGATTATTCTGGTGGTATTTAGTTAGAGGATTCACAAGCAATTTTAAAAGCTGCCAGACAGAGAAATGCAGAGAGGCGGAGAAGAAGGTGATATGAAGAGCAGAAGGAACAAAGTGAGATGCAAGAGACCATACATGTTCTCTGGTTAAGCCAGTTAGAATCCACAAAAGTAGTCCAATTGAAAAGTCCCACCCAAACTAGCAATGACTATAAATTGTGTACAAGATGTATCTATGCAAATAGACTCTTGGCCCTGGATTTTAAAAGCAAACAGCTCAGACAGCAAAGGATCTCAATCAATAAAAATCTGGCGATAAAAATGAATTTAACATCTTCTAGGGTATAAGAATCTTCACCCATTGATTTTTCAGGAATAATACGAGATTTCCATTGTTTGTAACTCAGTCAATGTTTATAATTTATTTCAACATTGTGTGAAACCTTATTCAAAAAGTAGCTTCTGCATGCCATATATTATGCAAGTTGACCTTTAATTATATTTTCTCCTCATAAATGCATGTCTAAAAACTTATTGTGAAATTCAACTTTCTCCAGGAAGATTTTTCAGATAGTGTTAGAAGCTACTGGAGCCCCAGGTTCTCAGGAGGATGGATCATATAATTTTTGAAATTCAACTGTTATGCATAGATGGGTAAAAATATTTATTCCCTGATTTTTAAAAATAAACAATGGAGTTCAATTTTGGTGAATTTGATGTTTCCCTGGATGAACTTCTTGGAAGATGTTGTCCTAACGATGTGTTAGAAGAAATTCTCTTTAAGAGAATTCAGCTTCCAGATTCCATCTGAAAGACTTTGTCCCATGAAGGCAGGATGGTCCTCCTTCTCAGTGTTCAAGATCATTAAATGTTTCTTTTCTATAATGCTTTCAGGGTAGAGGATACCAGGTACCTGAAGACTACTATCCATTGGTGTCTCATTTTCATGTGAAGGGAAATTTTTGGTGTTTGTGAATGGGATTTGTAAATGATGGAGAAATATTGTATGTTCATGGATATTTTTGATACTCTTGTTTTTTGATGTGGACCACCTGGAATCTTAGCTAGTGGAAACTGCTTGACAAATGAGTGTGTAATATCAATTAGTGTTCCTTTTGCTAGGATCCTTTCTGAACAGGTAATAACATGATAGCTTGGTGAATGAATACAAAAGGACAATCTAGACCTTGGGAAAAATTTCTTACCACAGAATTAGCTATCTCACTGGCCTTAGATGCTGTATATTTTCACATCCAGTTTTCACAATTCTATGAACATTTGTTATGTTTACTTATCTTGTAGAAATTGGGGAGCTAATTTGGTGTAATTAAGGCACAAGGCTAAAAGAGGCTGCCCCAGTCAAAAAGTGGGCTATGAAAATATCTATCGACCCCTCACATCCTGGACATCAATTGTTTTAACCTCTACCCTCAAAAAAACACTGTAAACCAGAACAACTAGACACTAGGACAGTTTTTTCCTGACTGCCATCACTCTGCTAAACAACTAATTCCCACAACACTGTCAAACTGTTTACTGTATTACTATTATTCTTCTCATCCTTCCTTTTACCAAGGTTATGACTATAACCTTGTTGCTTGTCTCTTTATGATTTATTTTGTTTTATTTAGTTTCCTTTTATGATTTGATTGCTTATTTAGTATCCTATGACTTATTTAGTATCCTGTGACTTAATCCTACGGTTTAATAGCTCCCACACTAGCAAGATCAATGCTAGACTAAATGATACAATGAGGATCATAAGTGGTTGCATAAAAACTACTCCTACTTGCTGGCTCCCTGCCTTGAGCCACATTGCACCACTAGCTCTAAGAAGGTAGGAAGCCTTAGTGAAGGAATACAACAAAATTATAAGAAACCCACTTCTTTCTGTGCTTGCTGATCTTCCTCACCTATCAATTGGCAGGCTTAAATTCAGGAAGCCCTCTCTTGCTCAACAGAGGTCTAACTTGCTCAACAGATGTCTAACAACTTTGACACCAACACACAGTGGAAAGCCAAATGGACTGCTGAATACCCAGATACAGTTAACTCTCCACAAAAGGTGCAAGGTTTTGACCTTCCTTGTCAACATTGGTCAACTCTGAACAGGATCCATACCCAACATAGTGTCTGCCAGGACTTATTGTTTAAGTGGGGTCTTGTCTCCACCCCTCAGTGTGACTATGGTGCTCCTTGACAAAATATCCATCACATTGTGTCTGAATAATGTTTGTCAACAAACACTGAATAATTCAACATTATTATGTGAATGTGAGAATAAGTTGACCCCCCTCTTCTTTGTGGCAGTTCCTTAGATGTTCGAAAACTGTTATCCTTGTCCCTCTTTTCATTAAACTAGACATATCTAATTCCAGCAGCTATAAAAAACCAATTATAATAGATTTGATCAGCAATGGAGCTACCTCAAGCTATCACAGGTTCCCGAGATCTGCAAGCCCAATGACAAAGCCAAATCTTTAGGGATTTTTTAAAAAGGAGTGTTGGGGATTTCAGAGGAAGAAAATTCTTTTTTGCCTGAGGCCCATCCTATAAAAAATGTTTCACCAGAAATAAAGCTTTTTTCTAATCAAGTTGGTGTTCTGGAAGGCCATTAAGAAGTGATTTTGATAACTGGCCTGGGGATCTCTTGTTAGAATGGAGCCTACTCGTTGGTTATATCATAATTAATTAGATTGTAATCTCTTGCACCTTTTTATTCCACTTTAATTTTTTATTCTATATGGATTATATTATAAAAGGAGAATATTTGTAGTTCAAGGTTGAAACAAGGGGTCCTTGGTGCTCTCTGAACTTGCTTGTTTTCATGCAAATATTTTATTACCCTAACTAGGTAATATAATCAGGACTAGTAAGGAGTGTTGTTTGTGGGGCAGTCTTTGGTGAGCTGTTTAATGGTGGCTCTTTGGCAATTTCTTGATTGGGGTATTGCTTACTTCATTTTTGGTCTGAAGTTGAGCTTGAAGTTAATCTATGCTGATCTGAGTGCTGATTACTAGTGGAGAAGTGCTGGGGTTTATCTTTGGGTTGGTTGATTATCTTTTTTTGCATAATCTATAGATATTGTTAATGTCTATGAGTCTATGGATGGGGCACTTGTCATCATGAATAAGATGAATTACATCAGGGATGGTGAGAAGCAATTCTCCAACACCATCTTATTCAAACATATCTCAATTCCTACAACAACATACTAGATGAGGTCTAAAGCTTACTGGAGGATTAGAATGCATATTTCCCAATTCTAGTCCAGGCCTTGATTCACATTGCTAGTTGATCTTTTGTATTCAAAGCAGGTCTCGGTATAATAATATAGCATTTGGGGGGAAAGATGCAAACCAGTAATCCAGCTGCTGAAGCAAAAATTGAGAAGATCTCCATAGCCACTATGTATTTTCCTTTGATGCTCAGATAGGTAGGAACAAATGACACCCAAACACTGCAAAAGACCAACATGCTGAAGGTGATAAATTTGGCTTCATTGAAGCTGTCAGGTAAATTCTTGGCTAGGAAGGCCACTGTGAAGCTGACAGCAGTCAGCAATGCTGTAAAACCAAGGACAGTATAAAACATAATAGTTGAACCTTGAATTTCTTTAGCCATGGAATGCATGTCAGAATCAGGGAAAGGGGGAAATTTGCTAACTACACTACACAAATAGTGAATTGTAATCAAGGAATAAGGTAGGACAATATAAAGAGCCATTCTTTCCCCCACCCAGGGATGGGATTCTACTAGTTCGCACCTATTCGCTAGAACTGGTTGTTAACATTCTAAGCAGTTCAGAGAACTGGTTGTTAGAAGAAATTACTGGCCTAATCCCGTAAGGAAGGCAGGAAGAAAACATTCTGGTGTTGCTTACAGAAACTGCCTTTCCGTTAACCCTTATTACTTTCTTGGCAGGACTACACTTCCTGTCTCAGGTACATCTCTAGATTTTTTTCCCCTTATTTGCTGGTACTTTGCTTATGTACAGTGACCATTCAAAGTTATAATGGTACTGAAAAAAGTGACTTCTGACCATTTTTCACCCTTACGACTGTTGCAACATCCCCACAGTCATGAGAGACCAGGTGGGGAGAGGCATGTCTCAATGTGAGGGATATTGAGTTGGCCACACCCATCCAATAACATGACCACTGAGCCATGTCCACCCAGTCAGGTGACCAGCAAGCTACACCCACCACTGAAGCCACGGCCAAAGAACCAGTTGTTAAAAAAATTGAATCCCACCCCTGCCCCCACCCATTTCCTCATCATTGAGCCTGGCTTAGTGGCCATTAAAGCAGAAAAACAATTGCTGTTTTTCCCAGTATACAAGAAAAAGCTTCAGAGAAGATAATGCCAATCCCGTGAGACATTTTATTTGACCAGGTTGCCCAATAAAGAGAAAAGTGCAAAGGAAAGAGAGGAGGAGAGTGATGAGAAGGCTATAAGTGAGGTTCCCGTTATTGGCTTTAACAATTGGAGTGTCTTGGTGTGTAATGAAGATGCCCAGTACTAAAACTGATGAGAAGATGATAAGTGAGGTTACGGTTGTTGGCTTTGATGATGGGACTGTCCAGTGCTTAATGAAAATTCCTAATATTAAAGCTGAGATAAAAGATAAAGAGATAGCTATGATTTTCAAAGAAATCCCCAAAGGCTTTTGATAAGTCAAGTAAGTTATTGTTTTTTGAAGGCAATTTTCCAGATCTTTGGATAAGGAACTTTTGAGCATGGGAAACAGACATCTACGTGTGTGGAAAAACATTATAGTTTTCTTCTCTGAGTACATGAAAAGACTCTTTTGAATGAAGTGCTTTCTATCTTCCTCATACAGAGGAATCAACCCAATCCAGATCCATCCGAAATGTAACAATAAATGTAGTATTCTTTAAGCTGGTGGATCTCATCTGGAAACATCCATTTGACAAAATGTGCTTCAGTGGAAGTCTATGATGTGTATGTTTCTTAATTGTCACTCTTGCTGTCTTTTTTTGGAGACAGTCTCCAAGTCTTGGCACAAGCCAACCTTTTCCTTTTGTAGAAAGGGCATAAAAAGCCTTTCTTATCAGTTTAACACATTGTGATCAGGAAGTTTCACAGTGTGTTTACGAACAGCTGTGGCGATTTCCATTGCAGATCATGAACTGACTGGTTGTCTTAAGATTTTAGGAGACCTATCATGAGGACTCCACATTTGAGAGTAATAAAGAACTGTTGAACTTCCCTTCCGGTTCCAGTTTTGATCTCACCTGAGGAAACTTGTAGCTATACAGAGCGGTTGCCATGTTGACACAGGTCTTAGTATGGGGTCTTCCAGTGACAGCTACCGTATTGGTCTCATTATTACATTTGTAGTTGGGGATAAATTTATCTTTTGCAGACAGAAATTCCATTGCTAAATGATAAGATGTAATGTCATCAAAATAGTCGGTAGTGATGTGGAAACCCAGGGTAATATTGGGTAAAATCCCAGAATTTTCTTTTTTTTTTTTTGAAACAAATTTTATTAATTTTAACAAGAAACAAACAAGACAAAACATCATTAAACACTAAAAAAAAAACCCGCTTTCCATCATAGATCTTTACAAAGCAGGTAACACATTATTTTATATCACATTTTTCTAATTTATCTCATTTCAATGTAGACATATAAATTTCATTTTTACAAATTTCACATTATTTCTCTTTACTCTTATTCAGTAACGTTACTTTTCAAGTTCATCTGCTATTCAGTCATCACACTTCTATTTTCCTCTGACTTATTTTGGCTTTTGTTTTTTTTTTTTAAAAAAAGAACAAATTTTGTTGACTTTACAAAGCATACAAACAGTCAAGGCATATTAAAATAAATAATCTTTCTGGAAGAACCAGTAAAACGTGCCAAATGTAATATGTGCATTTACATTATCTGCTCATCTTCATATCCTATCCCAATTTCTCCTTTTCATTCTGTTGTCCAGGTTATATTTCTTACTAATCAAAATTTTTGCCTTTTAAAAAAACAATAGACAAAACATACATAACATAGAACATAAAAAAACCTCATTTCTGAAAGCTGCTTAATCCCGGGTTAAAACTCTTCGCACAGACACAAATTCAAAAACAATATTTACTTTATATGTCAATCCATATCTTATTACCATTTTCAATTTTCTGTATAATTTCTTCCCTCTTTTATCTTTCTTAATTATATTTTGTTTATCTTATCTCAATACAATTCATAGTACTTAACATTTTTTGTCTGTTCTTTACAGTTATCCATTCGTCTTTTTTCTTTAAATATACTCTCCTGTAGACTAATTGGAGTAACACCTTTAACTCTTTTCCCTAACTTCACAATACTTAATATAACACTTAAATTATATTGAGATTCTGGTTAGTACATTCTAAAATTACACAAGAAAAAACTTTATGAGAAAAGCAAATAGCCTAACATTACAAAATGTAAGCTATAACCCACCAGGAATACCATAAAAGAGCAAATCATACATACTAATACACATTCTACTCTGAATACACATAGAAAACCATACTTTTATGTACCTTCCAGAATCCCTTTTTCATTTAAATTTACCCATTGTCTCTAAATAGATTTTGTTTCTTAGAGTCATGCTTCCCAGCATTAAGGTTTTTCATCCCCTCCTTTCTCACTTGTTTATTTTTCTCCTTGCCTTTTTCCCCCCCTTGTCTCTCCTCCCCACTTTTCTTCTTCTGCTTACTCACTTTCTGTTGTTTTCTAACCTTATATCCAGCTTTCATCTCATTTTTCTCTTTTTGGATTGTTTTCTCTACCCTTAAAATCCCCTTTTTCTTTTCCTCTTCCTCCTCCTCCCCAAAGTGAACCCATTGCTCATCCAAAATGGCTTCTTCTTCTTCTTTGTTCCAGTCATCCTTCTGCGTAGTCAATTTTTCATAGGTGCGTACCGCCATTTCTAAAAATTGAAAAAGAGTGCCCCAAGAATCTTTTCCATCTTGCTCTTCTTTCTTATATTTTTGGTATTGAGTTTTTAATTCATCCAAAAGCAATGCCATCCTGAAGAGAAAGATTTCTTCAAAAACAACCACCCAAATATTTTTAATCAAGAGTAATTCCAAAAGAATTCCAAAGTCACTAAAAAGTCCAAATGACTGTTTCTTTCAATACTTTTTTTACCCTCTTCAATTTCTCTTTATGGGGTTACTGATTGATCAAAAGGTTCCCATTAAAATATATCTTTCTTTAAAATTCTAGGTAGTCTCCTCCTTTTTCAAGCTCTGCTCCCAAAAGTTTTTTTTCCTCTCCCCCCACTTACAACAACAATTTCCCTTTAAACGCTCAGAAATCCATACCTCCAATGCGGGCTTTCCAATTTCTGAGGATGTTAAGTCGAAAGTCCAAAGTCCTTTCTCTGATAATTTTCAAGTTAAAATATCTTCGGTGCCCAATGCATTTTCCAGTTCTACATTTGATGCTTCTGTGGGGTGGGAGAGTAAGTAGAAAAAAAAAGGTTTCCCTTAGCAGCTTTCTCCACCACTGTCTCTCTTCTTAGGGATACAATGTATCTTTCAGGCAATAAACAATTCCACTCCAGGGTTTTAGAAGCTGTTATTTTCCCAGTACAGCCAACACTTTCACGGTTTAAATCTTCCTTCTCCTCCTTCCTCCAGCGCAATCTTTTCCAGCTGCCAGCTTCTTTGTGGTGGCCATCTGACCACCGCTACACCGCCTTGAGAAAAGGAGGTTAAGCTGGGTGAGGAGGGGGTCTTCAACACTCCCAAACCCCTTCCCAGATCCTCCCTATCTTCGGCTGCCTCTACAGGGCAGCCTTATCCTCCAAATCCATCTGGATCGGAGGCACCAAGACAGCGAGCACAGCAGGGATCACGGAGAAATGCAAATCCCTGCTGTCGCCGAAGCCTGGCAACCCGGAAGTCTCAAAATCCCAGAATTTTCATTGATCTCTTGTATAGCAAATGCCAGAGCCAAATTGTGTTGGTAATTATGAGTGAGGAACCTTAAGTGAGAGTTATAAACTATATGAATATGATGTTTGCTTCAGAATTATATAGTTGGTATTTTTAATTTTTACATATATGTATAAATACAGAAAATGTGGGTCTTATTTTTTATTCTGGGATCTAGCATATGATCTCTAGAAACTATAGCCCTAGGTTGTGCGGATTTGGCAGCACTGATATGAGAAAGGAGTAGGCTAATATTGAAGTGAGAAAGAGTTTTTTTCTCTTTTTAAGACTCTTCATCTGCAAAACTGTCAAATTCATTGTGAGATATATTTTCCAATATTAACTAGAATACAATAATGTTCCTATTTAAAATGAATGGAGGGAGGGATATACATAGTTCTACTCTTATGACATTCTTACAAGTAATTTGTCATTTGGGCTTTGTTTTCTGTAAAATATAATAATCCAGTTCCATTGCTCACCACAATCTTCTTCATTCCATAGTGACATGCAAGGGAAGAAAATTTAGAGAGCATTTGTCCATGTAGACTATTTTTAGAACAGTGTTACAGCTTTGCTTAGTCATACTTTTCTGCTGATGAAGCAAAGGACTATGGATTTTTTTAATGGGAAATAACCCTTGTAATATTAAAAACAACAGTGCTTCTCTCTTTTGAGGCTTTATGTTGAGTCTTCAGCTCAAGATAGAAACATTTATTATGTTTCAAAATACTTCCATTCATTTTGCCGTGGTCTATCAATTTTATTTTATTTATTTATTTTGATTTGTCAATTGCTTACAAGATAATAGGTATAAGTATATACATAGTTATGAATACATGAAATGGGTACATATAAGAAAAATAAAAGAAACAATAGGACAGGGATGGTAGGCACATTGGCACACTTATGCACACCCCCTACAGACCTCTTAGGAAAGGGGTGACGTCAATAGTAGACAGTCTAAGGTTAAAGTTTTTGGGGTTTGGGGAAGAAACCACAGAGTTAGGTAGAGCATTCCAGACATTGACCACTCTGTTGCTGAAGTCGTATTTCTTGCAATCAAGTTTGGTGCGTTTTACCTTGAGTTTGTATCTATTGTGTGCTCTTGTATTGCTATGGTTCAAGCTGAAGTATTCACTGACAAGTAAGACATTGCAATATATAATTTTATATACTATACTTAGATCGGACCAAAGGTGGCATAGTTCTAGATTTTCTAGGTCTAGAATTTCAAGTCCGGTGGCATAAGGTATTCTGCAACGAGTAGAGGAGTGGAGAACTCTTCTTGTGAAATATTTCTGGACTTTCTCAACTGTGCTAATATCAGATACGTAATGTGGGTTTCAGACTGATGAGCTGTATTCAAGTATTGGTCTAGCAAATGTTTTGTATGCTCTAGTTAGTAGTGTGATATTTCCAGAGAAGAAGCTACGTAGGATTAGATTAACAATTCTTAATGCCTTTTTGGCTATGTAGTTACAGTGGGCTCTAGCACTTAGAACATTAGAGATGAGAACTCCAAGGTCCTTGACAGAGCTTGGATCATAAACAAGGTCTTGACTATTCAGCTTGTATTTTATTTTCTATTTTTTTTTTTTGCCAGTATGTAAGACAGAGCATTTATTTGTTGAGATTTGAAGTTGCCATTTGATTGACCATTCTGATACATAGTCGAGGTCTTTTTGAAGGGTAACAGTATTGTCTGTGGTGTTGAATAGCTTTACATCATCAGCAAAGAGAAAGCAGTTGCTCTTATATGATCACAGACTTCATTTTATGTAGAATATGAAGAGAGTTGGTCCTAGAACACTGCCTTGGGGGACTCCACTGTTGACAGGTACAGAATTTGATAGGATGCTCCCAATTTTGACCATTTGTTGTCTGTTTGACAGGAATGCTTCTATCCAGTTATGCAGGTGTCCAGACAATACATTCCACAAGATTTTATTTTTAGGAGTAGTTTGTCATGTACCACTGAATCAAAGGCTTTACAGAAGTCTTTGCAAATTGCATCTATTGCTTTGACCTGATCAAGTTGTGTAGTCCATATGTTTTTGCAGTGTAAGAGTTGCAGATTACAGGATAATAATCCATTACCTGACCTTTATTTCCTGCTTTTTTCAATTCAGCTGCTTTGCGCGACAGAGCTGCAGTTGAAAAAGCAAGAAAAAAGGGCTTTTCCAACTCCTGCGCACTTGCATGCAGCGCTGCTCAACTGTCCAGGCAGCTCAGCAGGTTGTAAATTGCACTTCCGCAACTCGGCTTGACACTAATAGACAGAACCGGTAGTTATACCAGTCAGATCCCATCCCTGCCCGAGACGTTGGAAGTCTGATTGAACTGGTAGTCACATAGTATTCTTTTGTTGACCTGCATGGAGGAGAAGAGAGCTGGAAAGCAAGTTAGCGAGGGATTGGTGTGTGTTCTGGAATGAATTTTGTATTATCATTATTTTGAAATGGGGTAGAAATGAGGATATGGCATTATCTTTTCTCTTGGATGAGGTGGAAGTGAGGATTTTACATTATAATGCAAAGTCTCATTTCCACCCCATTTCAAAATAATGAAATTTTTCCAAAAAAGAAGTTCTTCCAAAAAATAAATTCCAACTTCTTTTTTTTTAAAGTTTTTATTTTTTTAAGACAAACATATACAAACAAAACATAAAAACATAAAACCATCTTCCATTTTATATACATTCAGTGTGTCAGTTGGTTACAAATCTTTTGTATTATCCTTTTGTAGTCATTACTCCCAGTTTATATCAATTTTCACATTTTCCAACTAGCATATGCTTATATATTTATCAGTTATTAATCATCTATCACTAAACTATTTATTCCATCATTTTATAAGAGATATTTCAAATTTTGTTTTAAAATTTATTATACTTTCATCCAATGATTATATATGTCTATATCATATTTTATATCAATCTATTAAACTTCTATTACAAAGTTATCTAGTCTATTACATTAACCTGTCTTTTTGTCCAACCATTGATAAAACAAATCCCATATCATATAAAATTGTTTATCTTCTCATTCTCTAATTTCAAATGTCAATTTACTCATTTCAGCACAGTCCATAATTTTCTTAATAACTTCCTCCTGCATAGGTATTTTATCATTTTTCCAACCATAGCAAATACAATTCTAGCCTCTGTTAAAACATTTACAATCAAAAGTTTCAGCTCTTTATTGTATATTTCCAGCATAATCCCCAATAAAAAGATCTCTGGTTTAAATTCTGTATGTTGTTTTATCATTTTTTCCAATCGTGTGGATTTTAGTCCAATATTTTTTTATGTCTGAGCATGTCCACCACATAAACAAAGATGGCGGCTCCCAACTAGGAACGTGAAACTCTCACTCCTGGAGCACCATCTCCCTATAAAGCCACCACCTGAACCAGAAATCACTTTTAAAGCTGCTGCTTGCACCAGTAACCATGAGTAAACCTGATCCCAAAAAACAAGCCCAAAAACGCTGGATTCTGAAGCCATGGAGCCCAAATAATGCTAGCAGAGCTCCTGCTAATTGATCTGGAGCCCTCCTCTCCTTCCCCAGAGAAGTGAAGCTCTTTCCATCGAACCCTATTAACCACACTGGTGGAGCTCTTGAACTGGATCACTTGGAGCCTGAGGAGTGCAAACAACGTACCTTCATTTAAATCCCTCACACAGCTGATAGAAGTATCTTCCACGCCAGACAACGCGTTTCCATTAATATCCCCCACACAGTTTCCCTGGAGCCACATCGGACAGCTGGCAGGGAGAAACAAGGAGGGAGGAGAAAGCCCTGAGGATCTTAGGAGCCAAAAGTTACCCTGGACGGCAGAGGAATGCTTCGGTTGTTGAGAGGAGAGGAAGTCTCCTTGACTGACCCAAAGAAAACCCCTCCATCCAAACTAAAAAGAGAATTGCCTGCATAGCTAAATCAAAACCAGTAAGTCAGCTGAGACAGAAGTGAAAAAGAAAGGAAAGATCTTGTAACAGCGTGCTTAGTCTTGGTTAGAATCACTCAAATTTCTGCAGTGCAATTTTCCTTGGAAAGTGGGACTCAAAGGAGGAAAATAACTGTGATTAGCGATCTGGAGTGAATGTCAGATTTAGTTTTAAAAAAGGGTATTGCAACTAGAAGTAACTTTAAAAATAAAGGACAGATTGGATTAGTTAACCCAAATTTCTGGACTGTATTTTTAGTACTACTCAACGTGAAGAACTTTAGGAAACTATTGCAAAACAATCTTATTCAGAGACATATTGATTGTAGTTAAAGTGTTTTAATTCAGCGAGTTTTGCTCTCTTTCAAAAACCCAGTGTGCTTTGAACATCCTGTTACAGCCTTTTGTTTACAGAGCAATAACAGCAGCAATCAGAGCAATAAATTCCTCTTACCCAGTCTATCACAGCTGCTAGAAAAACAAGCAACCCTTTCCTTAAAGACTCTCAATACTACCTCATTACTTTAATCAAACACCCATTAATTCATTACCTCAAAACTTACAACTTTTCTACCTCATCACCTACATCAATGATTAGATAATCAATCTCTATAAAATATTTTATTAATGGTTTAATTGATTTATTGTATTAATTGATTAGTGTGATTAGAGTGTTTAGTGCAAATAGTGTGATTACTGACTAGTTTAAAAGATCAAGATTCATGTAATTTAATTGATTAGTAAAATCAGTGTGATTTAGTGAATTTAATTGAACAGTGTGACTAATGATTAGTGTAATTAATTGATTAGTAGTTAGTATAATTAATTGATTAGGTTGATTGTTGCTTAGGAAATTATCTGACTAGAGAGATTACTGCAATTGATTGATTGGTGTGATATTGGCTATATTGATTACCCAAAATTGTTCCATTAATTAATTCAATCAACGTACTATCTCAACAAAACTACCATGCCAAGAAAAAAATCCAATGCCAAACCACAACCTAAAGAGAAATTAATCCCCAACAATGAACCACAAGACTCCTGCACATGCCTTAAATGCTACAAAACTCTAAAGGATAATGAAAACTCCATCAAATGTTCTCTGTGTAACAAATACGCTCATCATGACTGCTTGGGATTACCCAAGCAAATGATTCAATACCTAGAATCATCCAATGAGTTTCCATATCTCTGCAAATCATGCAGATCCAAACTGGATCTGTTGGAAAGAGTTGATACCATTGAAACACAATTAACATCCCTTGACACCATAGTAGCATCCCTGGACTCCTTAAAAGAAAGATTATCCAACCTCGAAAAAAAAGACACAACGCAAAAACCTGAACATCCAATAGCTACAAACCACATCTCTACTCAACAACCACAACCCAATCCACAACCCAATCCACAAAAAAATATAACCCAGACAAATATTGATATCCCAATCCTCATCAGAGAAGCTGTTGAGCGTGAACGGAAACGTCCAAACGCCATCTTATTTGGTCTAGAGGGCATCAGTGATAATGATGACATCACAACTGTCCGAAACATCATCAGTGATTATCAAGCATCAACCATCTCCCCGGATGAAATACTTGACATTTCCCGCATTGGCCGAGAGCTCAAAAACAGAGACGGCTCTGTGACCCCACGCTTCTGCAGGGTCATTTGCAAAAATGAATCAAGCAAATGCAAATTCATTTACACTATAAATTCACTCGCCAAAACCAACACCAACCATAAGAACCTCCGTTGTCGCCTTGACCTAACCATACAGCAACGTGCCCGCTCCCGTGTACTCCGCACTGAACTCAAAAAACATCTAGACAATGGAGAGAAGGGCCTGTACATTGACTACCATGCTGACTGTATCAAAAGTAAGTCACACATCCCGCAACTCAGCTTTAACCTTCAACCACAACCCTACCTCAAACAATCCACCATCACCCAAGACTAGGCACGCACGCCCCTAACTACCTCAATTCCAACTACTGCTGGCCTTAAATGCAAGCTACTCAATGCAAGAAGCCTTGTAAATAAAATACCTGAATTTTTCCTCCTAGTAAATATGGCTAAATTCGACATTATATTTGTCTGTGAAACATGGCTCAACGCATCTCTCCCTGACTCCATTACCACAGTAAGAGACTATCATGTTTACCGATCAGATCGTGAAATTCGTAGAGGAGGTGGTGTTGCTATCTTCTATAAAAAGTCCTTACATCTAAAAAATATCCAAGTTACCCAGGAGCTTGCTCTTCCTGAGACCATTATCTTTGAACTATCCTTAAATATCACAATATCACAGAGCACCTGATTATGACATCGAACATGTAAACAAGCTAAATACACTACTAACATGGGCAGCATCCTGCCCATACCCTTTTATCTTTCTTGGTGATTTCAATCTGCCTCATATTGACTGGACCCTAAATGAATGTACAACTGAAACCATACATGCAACCTTTTAGAATGCTGTTACAAATCTGGGACTGGAACAACTAGTAACCAACAACACTAGACTAAACAACTACCTCGATCTCATCTTCTGCAATAGTTTGAATTTAATTTACGGAATACAAACTAAAGAACCCTTTTCCAGCAGTGACCACAATATGATTGACTTTTGTCTCAACATACGTCCACACAAAAGCCACCACAATGATGTAATCCCCAATTATAATTTCAAAAAAGGCAACTATGATCTTATAAACAACGATCTCTCATCCCTTGATTGGCAATCTCTATTCACTGGATGCAATACTGTTGAAGACCATTACAACATATTTTTACTTGAAGTCAAAAGAGTCATCAAACTATATGTACCAACAACAACTCCCAAAACAAAACAAAAAAACAGATTGCCCATAATAATAAGGAAACTTCAATCCAAAAAGAGAGCACTCTGGCGGATAAACAAATTTGGTCATGTTGCCAATTTCAAAAACCGATACAAAAATTTATGCCACCAAATAAAGACCGAATGCACCAATTATCACATTAAACAAGAGGAAAACCTTCTAAGCACCAATTCCACCAGCGCTTTTTACAATTTTGTAAACAACAAACTAAAAGATTCAAGGTCCATCCCACCCCTGATAGGACCTAATGGTAAAGACTGCAACGACGACACCATTAAAGCCAACATCTTTAACACATTTTTTGGCTCAGTATTTGTAAACAGAAATGGATCATGCCCAGTATTTCCTAGCCGAACCACAGATAACTACAATGATCTAATACATATCTATTTTACAGAAGACAATGTTGAAAAAGCACTACGCAATCTAAAACCATCTCTATCTATTGGACCGGATGGAATATGTGCCTATTTCTTAAAAAAGCTATCCACTGCTATAGCCAAACCTCTAAGCATAATCTTTGAAAAATCTTTCAGGACCAGCTCCTTGCCTAACCTATGGTCACAAGCCACAGTCATCCCCATCTTCAAAAAGGGAGACCCCAGCCTAGTTGAAAATTACAGACCAATTTCCTTATGCTGCGTCTCCTCTAAAATCATGGAATCAATTACTAACCAATCCATCATCCTCCACTTAGAGACAAACAACCTACTCTCCAATAAACAATTCAAAAAGATCTTGACTGTGTATCAGAAAAAAACTATCCTGTAATCTGCAACTCTTACACTGCAAAAACATATGGACTACACAACTTGATCAGGGCAAAACAATAGATGCAATCTACATAGACTTCTGTAAAGCCTTTGATTCAGTGGTACATGACAAACTACTACTAAAAATAAAATCCTATGGTATCTCTGGACAACTGCATAACTGGATAGAAGCATTCCTGTCAAACAGACAACAAATGGTCAAAATTGGGAGCGTCCTATCAAATTCTGTACCTGTCAATAGTGGTGTCCCCCAAGGCAGTGTTCTAGGACCAACTCTCTTCATACTCTACATAAATGACCTCTGTGATCATATTAAGAGCAACTGCGTTCTTTTCGCTGATGATGTAAAGCTGTTCAATACCACAGACAATACTGCTACCCTTCAAAAAGATCTTGACTGTGTATCAGAATGGTCAAACAAATGGCAACTTCAAATCTCAACCAATAAATGCTCTGTCTTACATATTGGCAAAAAAAATCCAAAAACAAAATACAAGCTGAATAGTCAAGATCTTGTTGATGATCCAAGCTCTGTAAAGGACCTTGGAATACTCACCTCTAATGATCTAAGTGTTAGAGCCCACTGCAACTACATAGCCAAAAAGGCATTAAGAGTTCTTAACCTAATCTTATGTAGCCTTTTCTCTGGTAATATCACACTACTAACTAGAGCATACAAAACATTTGCTAGACCAATACTCGAATACAGCTCATCAGTCTGGAACCCACATTACGTATCTGATATTAGCACAATTGAGAAAGTCCAGAAATATTTCACAAGAAGAGTTCTCCACTCCTCTACTTGTTGTAGAATACATTATGCCACCAGACTTGAAATTCTAGAACTAGAAAACCTTTAATTATGCCGTCTTCGGTCTGACTTAAGCATGGTATATAAAATCATACATTGCAATGTCCTACCTGTCAATGAATACTTCAGCTTCAACCCTAACAACACAAGAGCACACAACAGATACAAACTCAAGGTTAACCACACCAAGCTTGATTGCAGGAAATACGACTTAAGCAACAGAGTGATCAATGTCTGGAATACTCTACCTGACTCTGTAGTTTCTTCCCCAAACCCCAAAACCTTTAACCTTAGACTGTCTACTATTGACCTCACCCCTTTCCTAAGAGGTCTGTAGGGGGTGTGCATAAGCGCACCAACGTGCCTACCGTCCCTGTCCTATTGTTTCTTTTATTTTTCTTATATGTACCCATTTCATGTATTCATAACTATGTTTACACTTATACTTATTATCTTGTAAACAATTGACAAATAAAATAATAAAATAAAAAAATAAATATGGTAAAATGAACCAGGCATCTGATGACATTTCCAATATTTATCCAATTTATTCTTAAACATTCTCACAATTCTCGTCAGGGGTAGATGCCACCTGTAAAACATCTTATACAAATTTTCTTTATATACAGTTGACATTGTCATTTTAAAATTTTGAGACCACAATTTTTGCCATTTTTCTAAATCAATCCCGTATCCAAAATTTTTCCCCAAGCAATCATCATTAACTTGTTCCTCCTCCAATTTAAATTCTAGTAAATGTCCATAAAATTTTTCAATTAATTTTTCATCAGTACCCATGAAAATTTTATCTAAATCAGTCAACTTATCATAAATACCTTCTGTTTTAACATCTTTGTCAAATCTAGATTGTATTTGCAAATATGAAAACCAATTCATTTTTACACCTTGTTCTTCCAACACTTGCATAGATTTAAGTTCACCCTTTTCATTCAATATCTTACCATATCTAACTGTTTGTTCCTTTTTATATATTATTGGATAAGAAAAAGCTTCAATAGTAGACATCCATAATGGAATTTTAGTATAGTATTGTCTTTTTATATTCTCCCAATTAAAAAATGATATCTCTCAAATGTAATGTCTTCTAAAATACCCCTGTGTTTTAGTTTCCTTGTACCAAAGGAAAGCATGCCATCCCAACAGAAAGTCATGTCCTTCTAAAGTCAACAATCTACTGTTTCTTAATGTTATCCATTCCCTTTCTCACATCAGACCTGTCGCCTGGTAATACAACTCCCAATTGGGCAAGGCAATCCCTCCTCTTATTCTTGCATCTTGTAACAGTTTTAGTTTTATTCTTGCTTTTTTACCCTGACAGATATATTTCAGCACAATTCTATTTAAGTCTTCAAAAAACTCTTTCCCTAGTCAAATTGGAACTATCTGGAAAAGATATAAAATTCTAGGCAATACATTTATCTTAACTGTAGATATTCTCCCAATCAATTATAATTGTAAGTTTTCCCATTTTGTCAAATCTGTCGCAATCTGCTGCTTGAGTTTAAGATAATTGTCCTCCTTCAGTGTGCTACATGTTGGTGTAATGTATATCCCTAAATACTTAATCTTGTTTGTGACCTGTATTTCTAAAATTTCTTCCGGCTCTTTCTTTCCTCTTGCTAGCATATTCTTTGTTAATATATTTGTTTTATCTTTATTTATTTTCAAACCTGCTACTTTTCCATATTCTTCTATTTTTTCTATTAATTTAGGTGTTGTTTCCAATGGATCTTCTAATACGAATATCAGGTCATCTGCAAAGGCTTACAGTTTATACTCTTCCTTTTGATTTTCATTCCTTTTATTTCTTTTTCTTCTCTAATGTTCCTATTCAACACTTCCAATGTTAACACAAACAGCAGAGGCAACAGTGGACAACCTTGCCTTGTCCCTTTACTTATATCTATAGATTGTGCTAGCTCTCCATTTATCATAACCTTTGCAGTTTGTTCATGGTATAACATTTCAATGGCTTGGATAATTTTTTTTACCAAAGCCCATTTGTATCAATTGGAATAGAATGAATCACCAACTCATATTGTCAAAGGCTTTTTGTGCATCTAAGAACATCAAGGCCACTTGCTTTTCAGGATGAGCCTCATAGTATTCCAGAGTATCCAGAATAATTCTCACCTTATCTTTGATTTGTCTCTTTGGCAGAAATCCATATGGATTTCTGGATAAATATGGATAAAACTATTTAAATATCTTTTTAGTCTTTCTGCCAAAATTGAAACAAAGGTTTTATAGTCTGAATTTAATAGGGATATAGGCCTATATTTTTTAACTTGCTGCAAGTCTGTATCTTCCTTCAGTATAAGTGTAATGTATGCTTCTGTCCATGTTTTGAGTATTCTTTTCTTTAGCACAACTTCGTTCATAACTTCAGGTGAAGGTGGTGAAGCAGGTGAAGATTCAGTATTTCCTGAAAAGTCTTGTAAAATTCCTCTGGCAAACCATCTGGACCTGGTGCTTTTCCAGCATTCTGCTTTTTTAAGGCTTCTGTTAATTCCATCATCGTTATATTCCCTTCTAGCATTGTTTCAGTGTCTTTAGGTATCTGGGGTAAATTTGCTTTCTGTAAAGACTGCTTAACTTTTTCTTCTTCAATATTCTCTTGAAAATACAATTTTCCAAAGTAATCTTGTGTATTTTTCTTCTTCTTCTCATTTCCATAGCAAACAGGTCCTTCTTCATTTATTAATTGACTAATCCTTCTTGATTCTTTTTCCTTTCGCTGTTTATAGGCTAGCCATCTGCCTGTTTGTTTGCATCTTCAAAGTAATTCTGTTTAGCATTTTTAATTTTTTGTGCTAGTTTCTCTTTTTTACATTAGTACCATTTTATGTTTAATTATATCCATTTTGTTTTTAATGTCTTTGTTGCGGGGACTTCTGTAGGTCTTTTTCCAATCTTTTATAATCATCCTCCAATGTTTTGAAAGTTTTTTTCTGTTTTATATTTCTTTTCCTTTTCCTATTATCAAGCCTCTTGTAGAGGCCTTCGTGTCCCACAGGTTCTGTAAAGATTATTCTCTTTTTTATTTTCTTTAAAAAAGAAAGCAAATTCTTTCTCTATTTTCTGTTTAAAGTCTTTTTATTTTAATATTGTGTTATTTAGAGTCCATCTAGATCTCCTCTTATAACCTTTCCGAATAACTGTCACAGGATTATGGTCTGCCCAGGTGCCTGTTTCTATTTCAATCTCTTGTATGTTAGCCAATAATTCTGCTGACATCCATATCATGTCTATTCTAGACCATGATGCATGTCTGTTTGAGTAAAAAAGTGTATTGCTTACTTTCCAAATTTCTCTCTCTCCATGCATCTTTTAAGGTAAATTCTTCTGTTATTCGAAAGAAAGATTTAGGTAGTAGCTTTCTAGCTTTCTTTGTTGATTTCTGCATTTTATAGTCCAACCGATCATTAATTATTCCATTAAGATCTCCCATCATACAAATGTTCACATAGTTCAGTTCAATTATTTTCATATGTAATTTCCTGTAAAATTCATCTTGATTATCATTCAAACCATAAATTGCAATTAGAACTGTTTTAACATTATTGTCCATTATTTCCACCATCAAAATCCTTCCATCGTCATCTGTGTAAATTAGTTATTCCAAAATTATATCTTTAATGTACAATACCACACCCCTTTTTTAAGATCGTGCCGGCAATGTAAATAATTTCCCTAAGTTTTTTTTTGTTTCAATATATATTCATGCTGTTTTTTTATATCTCCTTCTTGTAGGCAAATTATATCTAATTTTAATTTCTCTAATTTATGAAATACTTTCCTTCTTTTGGTAGCCAAATAAAGTACTTTTATGTTAATCGTAATCATTTTTCTTTCATCCATGTTAGGCTTTGGGTGTGTGTATTATTGTTCTAGTAGGTCTTAATTCTCGTTGCTCTCTGGGTACACCACCTACTGCACCTTCTTCTTTTTCTTTTTCAATTACTGCTATACACTCCTCCTGGAATTCAATAAATGACTCTCCCTTTCTTGCTTTTTCCTCTTTTCCTCTAAGTTATTCTAAGTAGAATAACTCAGCTTTTTCAACTGTGTCAATTCTATGTCTTTGTTCCTGCCAGTTGAACAAGAGTCCTTCTGGCATCAACCATCTGTAGTTTACTCCTCTTTTAAGTAACTCTTTGGTCAAAAATAAGTATTTTCTTCTCATCTCTCTTATTTTTCTTGGTACCTGTTTCAGCACCACAATTTCTTTGTCTTTATACTTTAATGTTTTCTCTCTTGCCACTTGCAGTATCTGTGTCTTGATGATCTTTTTAGTAAATCTGATGTGGACTTCTCTTGGTAGTCTGTTTCTCATTGCATATCTTGTATAGATCCAGAATACTTCATCCATCCCATCCATCATTTTCTCTTTGGTTATCTCTAATGCTTCTGCCAGTATTTCTGTCATTATTTCAGCAAGATTTTCACCTTTTCCTTCTTCTACATTTTTAAATCTTAGGTAGAATTCTGATCTATCAATTTCCCATCCTAATGGTTCACACCTGCCCTTCTTGACATTGCTCAATCACGTATCAATATCTCCAATTTCCTTGTCCCTTTGTATATCTTCTTCAATATTTTTGAATCTGTCTTTATATTTCATTATCATCTGTTGAATATTTTCTACTTTCTCATCTGTCTTTTCAGTTCTTTGCTCAATATTCTTCATTCTCTTTTCAATCTTCTGAATTCCTTGCATAATCATCTGTAATGTCACCTCCTTCTCTTTCTCCTGTTGTAAGATTGTCTGTATTGACTGCTGTCCTCCAGATGGTGAAGAGGCTATTGGTATTGAGAAAGCTGGGGCTGTTGTCATTCTGTTCATCTTGTAGTACTTATCTGTGAAGAAAGAAAGAGAAAAGAGAGAAAAGAAAAGAGGAAAAGGAAAAACAAAGAGCACAATTGTCATTCCAAAAAATAAAAAGGGAAGAAAAAAATCTTCAGGCACTTGTATACCTTAATCCAATTATTTCTCTTAGTAGGAAGTAGGAAAGGAAGAAAGCAAAAATGAATAAAAAAATTACATTCTAGTTCCTGGAATAAAAGGTTGAAATCCAAATATAAAAATCCAACTGGAGGGGGAAGAAAAAAGGAAGTGAAAAATAACAAACAGTTCTAATGAAAAGTCAGCCACTGCCACTAAGTACCCAAGGCCCTTTAATAAAAGTTTTTCATTCCAGTATTTTCAAGGTCACTTCAGTCTTCTCTCTTTCAACTTCAACTCCAGACTCTAGTTATCTATAGTTTCACAGATGGGCACCTGCATAAAAAATCTGCCATGCTCATCCCACTATCTATTCCAGTGAAAGGCTCAGAGTCCTTGAGTATAGCACAAATACCTAAACAAATAGAAGAAAAAAGATACAATAAATCCAAGCCTCTAGATGATAGTGCTACTTTTTTTCCTTCATTTTCACTCCCCCTTCATGTATCCAGTCCCAGGAACATAAAGAGAAAATGAAATCCTTCCTTTTAAAAAAGAGTAAATCTCAAATCAAAAAGAAGAGTCTTAATCAAAACAGACTTTCAAAAAAATTGTTAAAAACATAAAAACAAAAATAGAAAATTTAAAGAAGACCAGTCCAGTTTAAAATTAAGAAACTTTGTCAAATTCAAAGTTCCAATAAAAAGGGGGAAAAAACCTTTCACTTTAACTAGCTTAATTTTGCTGCTTAAACTCTTTTCTCTTCACTTTTAATTTCACTTTAAAACTTTCAGGGTATTCTCTTCAAAAAATAATGAGTAAAAGTTCATCTCACCAAACTGACACACTTTCTTTCAATCTCTTCCATTCCAGAATTGCCCCAGCTTCAGCAGCTAAAATGGCTATCTCTCCACCGCCGGCAAAAGGGCTTTTCCTGGATCAACCAGGGAGTTTGCAATGTCCCTGGGATTGACAGGACATACCCTTAATCGATCTCTGTCTCTACTGGATGGTTTAGGTCCATTGGGACCATCCAGCAGTGGTGATCTTGATGGTGATCTTGGAGAATCAAGATCACGCATTGTATTGCTGCGATGCCAGCTCCGCCCTCCCCAACTTCTTTTTTGGAAGGTCTAATTGAACCTGTTTTAAAGTGATAGTCACATAGTCTTCTGTGGTTGCCCTGCATGGAGGAGAATGGAGCTAGAAATCAGGTTAGTGAGGGCATGGATGGAAGTGAGGATTTTGCATTATGATTGCTTATAAGTAAGAACCAGTAAAAGAGGAATGGAAAAATCCCTGTTTGAAGATCAGCATTTTTCAGTCTTGGCAAGTTTAAGATGGGTGAACTACATGCTACCTTGAGAATTCTGGGAATTGAAGTCCATGAACCTTAAAATTGCCAAAGTTGAGAAGCATGAGTCTACACTATTGCTTAGGATTTTCCATTCCTGATTTATTTAGAGGTTGGTGCAATTAAATAAATCAGTTGCAGTTTCCTTAACAAATAGTGATTAAAGCAATATAAAACATAGTTGTAGATGTTTCATTACCAAACTAGGTAACATCAACACAAGGGCTAGATCAGTGCTCTCAGCTGAAAGATGTATGGACTTTAACTCCCAGAATTCTCTAGCCAGTCATCAAGGAGTTTCCACAGAAGATTGTGGAGAATAATAGAGCTAAGAATCTGTGAGAGTTCCAGATTCAGAAGGACAGGCAGGCATTAGATAATCTACCAGAAACTGTAGTAGTAGACAGATTAATAGACAAAGACCAGAAGAGCTCACGAGGCCAGGCAAGCCGGACGAGGCAAGGTGCCTCTTGACATGAGTGATGTGGAATTAGTCATGCCCCCCCGGTCATATGACTACCCAGCCATGCCCACCCAGTCACATGACCACTAAGCCATGCCCACCAAGCCATGCACACAGAATTGGCAGTAAAATTTTTTTTGAATCCCACCACTGATTAGTTTGTAGTGCTTGTTCTTGAGCAGCAAATATTAAACCTTCCATGTCTTCCTTGATGGAAGAATAAGCCATGACCATGTGAAGCTGTCATCACATTTTCCTGCAATGTTTTTCAAGTGCTGTCCATGCAAAGCTTTGGTTTTCCATCTATTTAATCTATCATCCAGCTGTATTTCCTTATATTCTGCCTCTGTTTCTGTTGTTTTTATAATGTTTTCTGTTTTCACAGCTTGCAGCAATTTTTCTGTACTTTGGTTCAAATAATCTCCTCCTCCTCCTCCTCCTCCTCCTCCTCCTCCTCC